>CABFOV010000630.1:88869-124393 GCA_902141375.1 Timema poppense | reverse complement strand
ATATATATATATATATATATATATATGGTATAAAAACATACAACATTGATTTTTAAACAGCCTCCAATTTTATACATTATTTAAAATTATATATATATTTAAAAATGTATACATACACTCAATTTACCTTGCATAATTACACCACTATGATTCTCTAATATAATATATGGATTTTAATAAAACTTGGTACGTCTAAGCTAGAATTTCTATTGGTTTAATTTTTTTTTTCAAAAGACACACAATTTTGGGATATGGTTAAATAAAGTTGAATTTTTTGGAATTGATTACTTGGGCATATTTTGTAGATAATAAATATGCATGATAGATTATCAAAGTAATTATGGCACTATTTAGGGGAACATACTATACTAATCTATTAGAGTAAAATGTTTTAAAATGCACATAAATCAGGTTTATCCAAATAAAATTGACCTGACAATCAAAGAGCAAAGGAAAAACATTCAACTACACTTCTCAAAATTCACCATAAATCTTGTATTATGTAATGGAATTATATATTTCCAAAGTATATCAGAAGTAGATCAAATATTTTGAATATTTTAAAATATAATCCATTTATTTCAACAAAACTTGGTCAACCCAGATTGATTAGTTGATATGCATTATTTGTTTTATTCTTGTGGTCAGTTTTAGATCAACTAGAACCACTCAACATTTTGTAAAATAGATTTTTAAAAAAGGTGTCTAAGATCAACATTAATGTGCTTCTAATCAGGGTATCAGACCATAAAAAATAAGTTTAAAATTGTCAAAACATAATTTTAGGCTAACATTTTAAATTGATAAAATTAAATTTTAAATTTCACTGGCCTGCAGTAGACTTTTACTAAGATTCTAGCTATCATAACTATAGGCATTACTTTCATGCAGTAACTAAAATTCGATAAAGGAATGAAATAACACTTTGTAAGGTAAATGTGTTTTGCTGGGGGAAAAAAAAAAAATATATAGCATTAAAATATTTTTTTTTTTTTCTAATCTTGCATTTAGTAGATAAAAAGCACCTTAATGGTTGGTAGGTGGTTAAATACATCACTCTTGTTTTATCTGGTTTGCTAGTAACAGGAAGGTCAAAGTTTGACTCTCAGTGAGGTGTAGTGAAGTGATTTTTTCTAAATGGTTTCCCACACGCAAATGGGCATACATTTACTCTAAAAGTTCTAGATTTTCCATTCCTATCCCAAAAGTGTAAATATGCGGCAAGACCGAGAGGGCCATGAGATGCTGTCTATGCACACACTGCACACACCACACACACACACACACACACACACACACGTTTAGCATGAAATTGAAGCTGTGTAAGGCTGGGCCTAGCCCTTTTGATTTTAATTTTAGAGTTTCATTCATTGTATTTATATTTTGCAGGAAAATTGCTGTGCTCTATGAAACTTACAAGTGAATCGTTAAAAGAAAAATATTGTTGGAAACCTTCCACAATATTCCCATGGTTATATCAACCACTTTGGTGTTTTATTCAAGATTTTCTATAGTAGCCATTTTTATTTAACAATGGAAACATTGTGTAGGTTCAATAACAAAAGTTTTATTTAGAACTATAAACTGTTGATTTCAGAAAGTACAGTATTATTACCCAAAAAATACAATTCTAAAAATAATCCATAAGTGGTGGGTTGGTGCTGCCTAACCTTGACATGGCTGAACGTTATTTCAATGAATCTAGTCTGACTAATGTGATTCAAATTGAATGAGCTTGTCTCAATTTAGATTTAAGCATGCAGATTCATTTCTAAACCTATCAATGCACATTTTATTTAAAATAAATAACAAGGTCAATGGTGCACCACACAGACTTCCTCTCTCTTTTATATAAAAATGGAGACATTTGCTTAAGACTTTTAAGTTTTATGAAATAATATAGATCGTTGCAGAAACATGATGGAAAAATCACATTCCACCAAAGAGCATAAATGAAATAATATACTTTTACAGAAACAATGAGAAAAGAAGAACATCTATGTCCACCAAGGAACATAATAATCAATTCACCATTTCAAAGATTTCTATTTAAAAAAATATACATTTGTTTATAGCTCAGAAACTAGTCGTCTTATAAAATATATTTTCGATTAAAGTTTTTTATTTTATTATTACTACACCTTTACGATGATAAGTTATTTCATATCTCAAATGGTTGTAGAATGATCTAAATTGGAAATTTCCACTTATGTAAAGTAGTCTCAAAGTCATTTTAATGGGAAAATGAAAATTGTAATTTTATGTAATAATAAATTAACCCGCCTCGGTGGCGTAGTTGGCTAACGCGCTTGTCGTGTTGAAGCTCTACTGCTGAGGACGGGGAGATCGAGGTTCGAATCTCGGTCGAGTGAACTGGGGGTTTTTTTTCCTAAAAATGGTTTTCCACCCTCCCTCCGCGCAAATGCGGGTTCACTTCCTCTAATTCAACCTTCCCAATTCCTAATCCATTAGAGTAATTAGTACTTAAAGCGTATAACCCGAATGGGTAGTAAGATGCGGTGCTAAATATTAATATTAATAATAAATTACCTACATACGCATAAAATTTAATCAAAATTGTTTGAGTGGATTTCATGAAAACCGATTTAATCTTTTTTTTGGCCTTCAGTAAACTAACCTTAATTTGAAGGTTTGAAATCTTATACCAAAACTTCTTTGAATGAACCTTTTAAAACACTATTCGCCAAGTTTTAGCTTTATTAGTCAAATTTAAACAGCTCTAGTTTGAGATACAGACATACACGCAGAAGGCATCGCAAAAAAAAACTTTTTCAGTTTCAAAGGGTCATGAAATGTCGACAATTACCCAATCCAAAGATCGATTTTCTTGACGATCACAATAATTATCTGACCGAGGGGTCAAGCGGAGGTAAAAATAATATAATTATCTAATATATGACCTACAGTAACTATTTTTTTATATATTTTTGAACGTTTTTATCATTTTAATAAGAATATAGATATGATAATTTATTGATTTCAATGACAGATGTAATGATGCACTAAGGAAATACTTTTTACAGCTTTGGTTGTGTACAAATATAAAGTAAATAATTTATTTCAAAGTTAAATCAATTTTGGTTACCATTAGCCTTAATATTATAGGCAACAGGATAAAACTTATAGCTTAACCATATCTTAAAGAGAGTATTATGTGCATACAGAGTTTGATTGATATAAAATGAGATAGTGAAGTGAAGCGACTGGCCACCTATCTTTTAATATGAGGGTGCAGTGTAAAAATAGAGAAGCAAAGAAGGAAACTCTTTACGACCTACAAGCAAAGATGCGTAAACTATCAGGTGAGAGAATTGCTGGGTGGATGAAGAGGTGGGATAGGATGAGTTATGGATTAATTAAAATTGGTAGAGGCGTTTAAGAGTGAAGTGGATAGAGAGAGGTCATAGTCCACGATGTAGAGTTAACAAAAGGAAGGTAGTTGGAGTGCACAAAGGCCCCGGTCACGACACAAAAGGAAATTGGGTAAGAGATGCGCTAGAAAATACAAAGACACGTATCACAACCCAAGGAGAAGGCGGGAGAAGTAAAGTCCACTTAAAATAAATTCCTTTTAGTACTGCTGAGTCTGATTGTGGTGTTAGTGTTATGAACTTAATATTGACTTCATAACGCGGATCTCTGCATCTCAATTATGTTCCATTTCTAATGTTCAGCAAACTAAATGGTTCTAATTTCAATAAATGGGACCCACAACCAATTGTTCAGAGCTGGTTGTTGAATCATCGAAGAAAAAATAATCATGTCAGTGAGAAAGCTGTTCCTAAGCATAGTAGAAATAAACTCTGTGCAATGCTTTTAGGATTATCAATAAGGCTTGGCTGTTTATGATCTTAATAATCGCGAGATATGCATGCAAATATAACCTAAAAATTAGCAAACATGGCATAAAAATGTATGCTAATGATAATGAATATTATTAAAAATATGCCTAAAATCAAGGGAGTAACTTGCACTAAAAGAAATTACCACAAAAATATTTAACTATTGATATGATGAGCTCACACATAATTCAAAGAAACATTATAGAAATAGACAGGAGAGCCTTTACAAGCAGAACAAGAATTCAGTGGTGTTGAGGAAGGACAGTTCTACGAAAAGGTCAGTGGCACAATTAGTGGGAGGAATGTTTTAGCGAAATCATGGGAAAATTAAAAAAAAAATCTATTTGAGGTATCAAAAGTGCACTTTCAGAACCGAATGATTATATCAGCACATGAGAATTTCTATGAGCGATAGCGAATGTGCCTACCAATTTTGCCTGAAAGGTATTTTCATCTTTATGTGCCACAATCGACATAGGACCAATGGTAATATCCCTCCTTTGCTAGACTGGATTCATACCAATCAACTCTCTATTGATTAAAACAAACTTATCCTATTCTCAAAACTTAGCCACAAAAGAATAATAAAAAATAAAATAATTATGTAAAATGAGACACTGGTATATGTAGACTTACTTATTTATCTGGGCCTAACTATTGACAGGCATCTCTTATGGGACAGTCACATAAATACAATAACAGAAAAACTAATTCCTATTGCAGGAGCATTAAGCCGATGTGCCTATGCGTTAACTAATCCAGTCAAAAGCACTCTTTATCAGTCTTTGGTACACTCATATCTAATATATGAGTAATATTTAGATGTTTTGCAACCAAATCGAGACTTAAAAGACCATTTGCACACCAAAATAGAATTATTAGATCACTATATCACTTACCTGTCAGGAAATATAGAGCCGTGCGTACAACCCAAACAGGTAGTAAGATGCAGTGATGATGATAATAATAATAAATAGAGAATTACAGAAATTTATAAATATCTGGATCTATTGCCTCTCGATAAACTGTTTATTTACCAAAGAGGCATTCTTGCTTACAAAATAAATAAAAATAAACTTAAAAGTACCCACAAATTAGAATTCCCTCAGTCAGGTCAAGACGGTAGCCACTAGATCAAGTGGCAGACATGACTATAAGAAGAAATCACACACAATATATACTTCATTCACGGTAGGAATTACTCTCTGAAAGGTCTTTTATCCTACCAATATCCTACTATATAATAGATTTCTGGTAGGGAAAAAGGTCTTTCAGAAAACAATTCCTACGGTGAACGGACTTTAAGAGTAGTGCCTACACTATCAGAACCATATTTCAATAGATAGGAATAACTCTGTAACCAGCTCACTTTCTTTAGTTATGCCCTTATAGCTATATACAGACTTTCAGTGCTAATAGTATCTAGTTATAGCCATTCTGGCGGGTATCGAAGTACTAATTATGTTTAGTTTCAAAGATTATAATATAGTTTATCTAAAACTTAGATTGATTAAATTTAAAAAAAAAAATTAAATATTTATCAACCAAGTGTCCAAATAGTTCATAAACCCCCTTTATTTTCTTATTTTGGAAAACAGTAATTAGGCCTATATTTATAGAAATTAACCCCACTTACCTTCTTTCTATAACATTCTAATTCCATTGCACACTAGCTTCAGGAAACAAAGCATTAGAAAAACAGTTTAGGCCATATTGTGAGCTCATCAGTAGTAAACAATTTTTTAGAAGTTTATCCAATTGAATAATAGGCCTATAAATGCCTTATCTAAGGTAGGAGAGGTGGTCACAACTACCAGAATGTTCTTTATTTCAAACATTGGCTGAAAGTAACCAATTAGGAAATAATTATTATTGATAATATAGTATTACTGAAGAAGTAATCATTTGTAAATAGGTAGACAATAGTGACTTTAAGCCTATGTTGACAATAAATAAACTACTGGTAGCTGTCACCACCTATCCTATCATAGAATTATTATAAATCAAATCACTTACCTTACTTATTCGCTCCTGCTTTGGTGTTTCAACAAAATATTCATTGTCGTTTACAACAAGTTGGAAATTGTCTTCCATTAACGACTCTATCGTATTCGATGAAGCAATACGAATACCACCTGAAAACGTTAGTAGAAAATATTAGGTCGTTTATTTAAAAAAAATAATAGTCAAATTAACATAGTTAGACCCACCTCTGTGGTGTAGTTAGATGGCACGCTAGTTTCGTGTTGTGAATGACTGCCGAGGACGGGGAGATTGAGGTTCGAATCTTGGTCAGATGAACTGGGGGTGGTTTTACCTACATTGTTTTCCACTCTCCCTTCACGTAAATGCGGATTCACTTCCTCTATATTCAACCTTCCTAAATCCTAACCCATTAGTGTAATTAGTACTTAAGAATATAACCCAAATGGGTAGTAAGACACTGTGCTTGATTTAAAAAAAAGATGTAAGAAACCACTTAGATATATTTCTCACAAAAAAAAAGAATATATATTTCCTTTGAATGTGCTTACAATATCATTTCTACTTAAGCTCCAAAATAGTTTTAAATGAAAAGTGAAAACTTCATTTATAATTTGAAATTAACTACTTTTAAGAGTTGCTAGTTTTCAAATTTATGTATAATGGCACGTTGTACATGTTCCAAGGGTTTTCAAATTAATACTATTGGATACAATAAGTAATTAAATGTATATATAATAGAATTGTAGGAAAATGAAATACAAACGAAATTAAAAACAATAACACATATTTACACAAAATTCAATATTTCAATTATTTCTTAAGGCCAGATTCCTATCTATTTATTTATTTAAATATATTTTGCTTAATGCTCTTTATTTTATATGTATTAGATAGTATTATCCTTACTTCTTCTGTTGCATTAGGATCTCAAAAGATCATTGCTGCGCTTACAAAAGTATGCCACATATCCCTATCTTGAGCTAATTCTATCCAGGCCACCTCACTACACCCTATCCTTATCTTGAATTAGTTCTATCTTAGTCCCCCTAATTACACCCTATCCCTATTGAGTTAGTTCTATCTAGTCCACTTCATTACATACACCCTATCCTTACCTTGAGCTCGTACTATCCAGTCCTACTAATTACACCCTATCCCTATCTTCAGCTAGTTATATCCAGTCCACCTCATTACACTGTATCCCTATCTTGAGTTAGTTCTATCCAGTATATTTAATTACACCCTATCCCTATCCTTATCTAGAGCTAGTTATATCCACTCCACCTTATTACATTCTATCTCTTTCAGGTCCATTATAATATTATTCTTTCATCTGTGTATATGTCTTCCCAATAATGGATTTTATATCAACATTAATTTTAATCATAATTTATCCTCAAGAACAATTGGTACGAAAGCTTGATTACAGATCTTAAGATCCTTAGTTCAATTACAGGGAAAAAGTGTAATTTGTTTGTATAGGTTTTACTAGTAGACTTAATTGGATACTTGGCTTGTTAAACTAAAAATATTAATGGGTTCACATGAAATTTAATTATATTTATTTGAATTTCTAGAATATTCCAGACTTGATTGCCAGTTAATAAAGTGTCTGCAGAAAAAAATATATGTTAAAAATATCAATGTACACATTTTATCATTATAGCTTACATCCACTTAAAAAAAAAAGCAATTTCCCGCTCTCAGGCATGATAGGAGAAGGCAAGGGAAGTAAAGGTAATATAATGCACATAACAAATGAAGTAAGGAAAATGTTTTACAGCGATAAGTGTTGGCCAAGCTGCAAGTTCAACCAACAAATCAATGAAGCTGAGGGATAAAAGTCATAAGAGTATTCAATAGAGTTATCTGCCTTGTGCCAAACTGGAATCTTATCAACAAGCTGCCATATATAAAATGAAGAATGGTATTCACATCAAGCTCAATAAGTTCTTTTGAGCAGTTCAAGATTAAATTAAATCAACACAGCAT
This sequence comes from Timema poppense, assembly GCA_902141375.1. NCBI lineage: Eukaryota > Metazoa > Arthropoda > Insecta > Phasmatodea > Timematidae > Timema > Timema poppense. The sequence continues at coordinate 116,552 of CABFOV010000630.1, read as the reverse complement.
TGTTTAATCGACCTTATGGTCACTTATTCCTAGTACTAATGCTTAGTATAGTCTTGAGCTAATTCCATCCAGTCCATCTCATTACACCCTATATCTTCAGGTCCATTTTAATGTTATCCTCCCATCTGCCTCTATAATTTAGATCTTCGCAATGGTTTCTTCCCTATGGGTTTGACAGTCAATACCTTGAACAAGATTCTAGAATATCCCATTCATGTTGCATGTCCTGCCCACCGTATTACACGAGACTTGATTATCCTAACAATATCTTGTAATGGGCACAGGGTATGTAACTCATAATTATGTAACCTACTCCACTGCACAGTAACCTCATCCCTTTTTGGACCAAATATCTTCCTAAGCCCCTTGTTTTAAAAACCCTAAAAAAATTGTTTTTGTCATCTAAAAGACCACGTTTCACATCCATAAAGAGCCGGTAAAACTATTATTTTGTATATTCTGAGTTCTACATTCCTCGAAAGCAGGCAAGATGTCAATAAAGACCAAATAACAGCATGCACTTCCCAACTGTATCCTTTTCCTAATTTTCACTCTAATATCGTTATTGATAGTTAAAATGATTCCTAAATATTTAAAATCATTAACCATGTTTGCTATAGTTAAATTTTAATAAACAAATTAACAACCTGAAGCGTTGGTTTGTTGTTTAATCAAAAGTTTCAACTTATATTCTACTTTATAGGAGTTTGGAAACAGAATAATAAAAAATTAGTGATTCCTATTAATTTTGTTTATCAAGAAGTTAACGCTTTCTTATTTCCATCAGCCTCATATTAACAGTATTTATATCTATATTTCATCTTACCTGAATCTTATTTATTTTCGACAACTCTATAAATCTAAATAAGCCTTAGTAAAATTCTCACCAGTATCAAATTCATTGTGAATGATGAAACTTGAATACAGATTTTAAATGTGCAATTAATTTATTCCAATAAATTAATTTGAACACTTGCTAGCCTGGATGAACTTCAAAAACTTTGTGGGTTCGATTAAAGCCCAGATATTTTAGAAAGTTTGTGTTCATATTATAAACAAAATGCAGAGTTCATTTTGAAAACTAAATATATTAAGATGCGTCCAATAGAATTCATCAGTATTTATAAACTTTAACATTTCATGAAGATACATGTGAAACCTTGTAAACAGAGAAAGAGGATCACATATACACTTTGTCAAAAATGTTTACAGTAACTTCAAGAAAATCCGTTTTTTTAAAAAGTGAATAAAGCAATAAAGTGGCTTTCATACGAACTCACCAACAGTGTTAACAGTTACTCTGTCAATACCACGGTCTTCATGACGCAACATTTCAAGGAAGTCTCCAACTGTGTTGCTAATGGGCCGAAGTGTGAATCTGCATCGTTCTTTGCGCGATGGTAGGGGCACAGTAACTTGCGGCAGTCCTCGAAAATATTCCACAGTCACCTCTGCAAACAAAATGTAATGTATTGACAACTGAGCCAAATAAGTAGTTATACATTTATCTCAATAATTAGTAATATTTTTTAAAAAAGGACACCCGCCTCAGTGGCATAGTTAGCTAACGTGCTGATTCCATGTTGAGGCAGACTGCTGAGGGCGGAGAGATTGAGGTTCGAATCTCGCTCGGGTGAACTGGAGTTTTTTTTCCTAAATGGCTTTCCACTCTTCATTCGCGCAAATGTGTGTTCACTTCCTCTACATTCAATCTTCCCAGTTCCTAGCCCATTAGCGTAATTAGTACTTAAGCGTATAACCCGAACGGGGAGTAAGATGCGGTGAGTTATTATTACTTTTATTATTATTATTATATTTAAATAAGCTATTAGGATGATTTTTATAAATATAATTTGAAACAGTATTTAAATAAACGAAACTCCTAAAATAAAAATTCTATAAAAATAATTCAGAAACTATATAATCTTTCTTCTACACTACATGCATATGAATCATAAACGACCCCATGATTTTATATAAAACAAACTGGTGGACTAAAATATTTTGAAAATTCTAAATAGTTTTTAAATATGAGGGCAAGAAAGGTATCCATTGCCATACATGCAGAAGAAACATGGACATTGAATGTAAGAAAGATGAGGAAAGTGGAGGCCATGGGAAAGAGGTGTGTGAGGAGCATGTTAGCTGTCACGAGCAGAAAAAGGATTAGGATTGAAGTTATCTGGGAAAGAGTGGGGGTACATGGAGTGCATAAGATAGTAGAGGAAGCAAGACTGAGATGGTATGTGCAATGGGCATGTAATGAGAATGGAGAAGAGGATGCCAAGGGAAATTAGGGAAATTAAGTAAGTAAGTAGGAAAAAAACCGTAAGGGAGGCAACGAAAGATATGAGAGGGGCAAATAAAAGAAAGTGTGCAAGTGAGAGGAGAAGAATGGTGTAAAGATAGATGAAGATGGAGGCATTTTATTAAACTGACCCAACCACAAGCAGTTTATGATAATGAGAAATAAGGCAAGAAGGGTAATGTTGAACGACAAACAACTCATTCAGCGGGAGACAAAGATTTTACTCTAAATATGACTTTATAAAAAGAGAAGCTAAGACAATTAAACAATCAGCCATCATTCAATTTTTACAAAAAATACCGATTTAAATAAAGCTTCCCCTCTCACATTTCACCACGTGTCCGTATCATCGCTAAAAAAAAAGCAGAAACCTGACTAAAATGGGGTGGATGATTAAAAAAAATCGTTTTTAGAGGCTGTGGATTCATTATCTGACTTTTGTTGTGTGTCAATACTTTAATGAAACAAGTCGAGGCTTAGTCTGGTGGTGTTGCTTTACAATTGAAAAACGACTTGGATGACTATTGTTATTTCTCACTTTAGTCTGATGAATCTGCGAATGTGAATTACACTTATCATTAAGTTGTATTTCTAAGTTTGATTTTCGGTAATTTTTCTGTAAAAGGAAATCTTTTGACAATTATTTCCTTGAAAGGACGCATGCACTACAGGTGAGAATATTTACTCCGGATTCCAAACATTTATTTATTCTGGGACAAGCTGTACGCAACCAAAAATGGCCTTTCAGATTTTACTGATGTCGAAAATGTATTCATTGCTTTGTACCAGAGACACGAAAGCTTTCCACAATTTGTTTCTTATTACTGTATTTTTCACTAGCAACCATTGTGTGATTGATTTAAAAAAATTAAATGAAGTTATGAAGCTTGTCAAAATTGTCAGCCAAGTTAAGGCCCATATCCTTAAAAGACGATAGGTAATTTTTAGGACCACGTTTTACAACTCGTTTTGGGTTAAACGCCTTTGTACTACCTACCCTTATGGCTTTAGGGATGATGAAGTTTATTCGCTTTGCGTGGGGGGTGAGTGGAAAGCCATTTTGGAAAAAAATATCTCAGTACACCCGACCGAGATTTGAACCTCGATCCCTCAGTCATCGGTAGTTTAGTCTACTGCGAGAATAGTGCGTTAGACCACGCGGCCACCAAAGCGGGTGAAATAATGATGATCTGTGAAAGCGTGATTCAGTCTATTGATGCATTACAGATATTTCATGTTAAATTTAGCAGGATTTAAGAGTTTTAGTGAAGGACGTACTGGAGTGTCACCTGTTCTCTCTTTCTAAAATAAGGGTACAATATATATTGTTTTTTAGTATTTACGAACCTTAAAAACTAGCAGTAAAGAACAGGACACACTTTAAAAGATCTTCCCGAACAGAGTTACCATTTTTTAAGGACAGTGAAGAGTGACCTTGTCCGAGGTTTTTTTAAAGAAAAGAAATAGTCCAAGGGGACGGCGGTGAGGGTTGCAAGAAGCCCTCGTGACAGCCATTGGAAAAACACTCTTAATCTCGCCATCATTCAGATTGGACGTGTCTTACACTCCTGCAGTCACTCGAACTAAACTTTAATCATTTATAGTCATTCATTAATTATTAACCAAAACCAAAGTGTGGAATAAATTAATCCTAATAATTAATTTGTGATCTTTAGTTTACATTATCCTTCAATTAAATAAAATCTAGTCTAATCGTTGGTAGGTAGCGTGAAACTACCTGGCGTCCGAATACAATATACCTACTTAGGTTGTTTAAATCTAGCGCTAAGATATAAACTGACGCACGTGACTAAGGCGATCAGGATCCGAACCAATGACGCCTGGACGGATATGACCGCGTGCCGTTAGACTATCCATCGTAGGGGTGGTGGTAACCGACATCTAGTGTAAAAGTAAACAAACAAGTAAAATTAATTTAGTTTTATTATTCATTTTTATTTGCCGGAGCGAAGAGAGGGTCTGTTTTAACGTGAGCAGATATTTCATGTCTGTGCAGTTCTTTACTACGCGATAACTGTCAAACGCTGGGTCCAATTTTAAGTATGTTTGTCAGGGACATTCTCTGAAACTAGATCGAACGATGTATGTACAGTAGTTTTATAATCTATCCGGCACCTCAGTTCAGTCGGTAGCGCATCTGCCTACTGAGCTAAGCGTCCCGGGTTTGATTCCCAGCATGGCCGAAAAAATTATCATTAGTGGAATGTGGGTTGACACTTTCACATTGATAAATTAACTACCGGGGACTGGATGTTGTGCCTATCCTAGTCTTAAGTTATATTATAATGCATGTGAAGCTACGACAGTCCTAGCAAGCCAGTAGTGGAAAATATATGGCTTTAATAAAAAATTGACCCAGGCCAAAGGAGGGAAACTGTAATGGATGGAAAAAGTAAAATTTTATAATCTGGTTATCCGTTTCAATATGACGGCCACTCAAAATCGTAGAATTAATAATTGCGTTAAAGCTGAAGGTCTGCGCGGCAATCTCTCGTTTATCAAGGCAGCCCCCTTAATGTTACGTAAATAAATGGTCCAATGCGTGATTATCACCATAGTTTGGACTACCGATGACTGGGAGATCAGGGTTCGAGTCCCGGTCCGATGTAAAGAGGGTGGCTAATCCTACATGGTTTGCCACTCTCCCTATACGCAAATGCAGGTTCACTGCTTCTAAATTTAAATTCGTATTTATTTCATTAGTTAGCGTTTAACCCGAGCGAGTAGTTGGAAGCGATGTAAAAAAACATTCTCGTAGGCCTATGTTTCAAATTGGTTGACGAAACATTCTGTCCTTTTAGAACAGCTATCTTTTAAATAATGTTGTTTGAAATTTCTCTCAAACATGTATTTCCACTCAATGACTGATCCGCGACCTTTATTTATCGAGTTCTTAAACATTTACATCTGTACAGTTGGTAAATTTAACATAGAGCATACGCGATTTATTCATTTTAAACTACTATAGAGCTAGATTAGTTACATACCCCGTACTCAACACTAACGAGACATTGTTATGATAATAAAGTCTCGACTAGATTAGCTACTGTGGGCGAATGAGAGAATCTAGAAACGTGTACTGCCTGGTAAACCCATTGGGAAGACCTAGATGAAGATGGGAGGATAACATTAGAATGAAGCTGGAAAATATATGGTGTAATTAGGTGAACTGGATAGAATTAGCTCAAGATAGGTGGCTTACTTTTAAATTGCGGTAGTGAACTTTTAGAGTTCTTAAGAGGGGATGGAAGGGACCGCGAGAAAAGGCCAGTGTTTTTTTACAGTTCTTATGGTAAAACATTTGTTTGGCCAAAATAAGTAAAATATTGCTCCAGCACAAACATAGAATTTAATTTTCTTCAGATGGTGACCCCATAATTTCTTGAATATCTGTCAAGGATGTTCTGGAATTTAATGACAACTTTTTATATCAATTTAAAAAGTTTATTAGATAATGCCACGATACTCATGAGAGATATCCAAGAAATGTTATCACCATGTGAAGAATATAAAGTTCTATGTTTGTATTGGGAGTAATATTTGGTTTATTTTGGCCCTATGTGAGCTACACATTTATATTATACGAGTATATCTGATCAAATAAAGTTAGTTAGTATTACCATTCGTATAAAAATATATGTTGCATTTGTTGGTACAGAAAATTTCCGGCAAACCGTTTCGGGTTATCTGGTTTTCGGACTATCCGCGCATGGTTATTTACAAATAAAAAACGTCAAAAATACATTAAATAAGAAGCCAATACACGATTAATTCACAAAACTGATGCAGGAGGATCTAACAACATATAAGACAGTAAGAAAAAGTGGTGTATTCTATGTCCCGTGTTTTTAAATTATACATTCACTCTCCGCTACCGATTAATCCGGATAGTCAGGCGTTTGCTGTATATTATTTACTAGCAAACATTATTATCCTAAAATTTTGCTAGCAGAATATTTAATTTATGCAAAATACAATTCTACAAGACTATAACATATTTTGAGTGGTGATATTTTTAACACCAGCTTTATTATATTAATAACATGGTTAATTAGTTTGGATGAGGAGTGTAGCTTAGATTAATTTAATCCGTATTAACATAAAGGAGAATGAGAAAAGCAAAGGGAAAACCACACGCTAAAAACTAGTTTCTATATACTCAATCAAAAGAGCTTAATACTTGAGACAGCGCGACTAGTTGATGTGGGATTTTGGATGTTGCAAACTGTGAAATATGGGTTTTATTTACTTCAAATTAAGTATTCCCTAACATTTTAAAAATCTTGGTTTATTATTTTAATAAGAATGCAAGTAAAACATTTGTGGGGATGTTTATTGAACTAAATAATGGTGTATTTTATCAGACACTGTAGACAGTGTCTGATAAAATACACCATTATTAAGTACTTATTCTTCGTTTTGGAATGTTATCTACTCTGTGTAATATAGTATATGGATTAATACCTTTTAATACAGGCATCGTATTTACCTGGTAAAGATAAAATAATTGTAATTTATTTTATATATAATTTATATTATTTTATTGTTTTTAGAAATATTTAACCGAGTAAAATATAACCATCCACTGCGTGGGTGCACCATTTTAAAGAACTTGTTAGCGTCATCATCAACCACATGGTTAACATTCGTTGGTCGCCATTTTAAAGCCATATTTGTTAGACCTTTTGTGAAAGTGCTCTGAATAATAATGATTTTAACTGGAATAAAAGGATGAATAAGCTTTGTGGATGACCTCAAATAAATATTAAAACTTTGTTTAATTTAAATATATTTCATAGTATTTATTACTGTGCGAGTTTATCATATTTTTAACTTTAAATTCAGTCTCTAGTTTATTAGGGCCTAGCCTTTCTATAACTTAAAACTTTAATTTCCATTATCTTTTATTTTAATTATTGGACCTCTGTATTAACGCAAAAAAAAACTTAATCCTAGGTCATTTTACTAATTATTTTAAGAATACATTTGAGTGTACAAATATTTTCTCTTTAGTTCAACTAGCTTACATATTAACTTGGCTAACTTTAATCAGCGCATTTCAAATTTATTTAATTCATTTTTGTGTTACTTTATAGGTAATTTCGCGAAATTTTATAAAATGATTTTTTATTTGTGCATAGTTTTTTGTGTGTTTTTCTGATAATAAGTTCCCAGGAAAGAAAAAATAAGAGAAGTTACATATCACCAAAGACCAATGGATATCATTAACTGTGGAAGAGGACTCAAATAAATGATTGACCGTTGCCTAATCGAAGAAGGGGTGGGGGATATAGGGCAGTTAATTGCAGAACTTCTAGGACTCTCGAAACCTACTGTAATGAAGTGAGTAGAGAACTAATATAAAATATTAAAATTAATAATGAATATTTTTACTAGAATCCCAATTGGTTTATTTAATCACATTGAGGATTCCACATTACATGAATTTTCTATTCCTATTTTATTCAATAGATATATGTTCTCTAAATTTAAATCCTGATATAAACAAATGCTGTTATTGAATTAGCAAACATGAGAGTAGGCAGTGATCTTTGTTCATTAATTTAATATCATAACCTAAATAAAATAGGGCTGTATCCAAAGAGTCTACTTCACGCACCGTCGACCTTTGACGTTTACATGATAAATGCACTGGCAATCACGTGATCAAGTGTAAATCCGCCGAAATAGTCACGAAGTGTGCGGATGCACCCCGCACACACCCTTTGAGTCCAAGGGCGATATCAAGACACACGGCCATGATGCGGTGTCTGACTGGCAATTGTTTATTTTTTCGTCTGCTAGAGCTAGAGCTCATAGGTTAATGGGATCTGTGATAACCGACTGATAGATGGAGTTTAAAATAGTTTCTAAGCTCATTGGTAGGAATAGTGATGGGCATAATCGAATGATTTTAAGAAGTAGTAAAGACTCGGTAATAATTAAATATTTACTACTTCTAAAAGTAGTTACTAGTTGCTCATTTTGCTTTGTGCTACTAGTCTCTTTATCCTTGCTGTCGGCTCTCCCAACACGCATTCCTTTGCGTTTGCAGCTTATCAACACTTTTCTATTACTGCATTTAGTTCCTTGTGACAGTGTCGAAGATCAAATACAAAATACTATACAGTGAATAAGTGAGCGCATTTCTCAAATAAGTAGCTCGAAATTAATATAAATACTTTAGCGTGCGATTAATAATTAAATAAGGAACATACGTTTCTCCTTTGTGTTTAAAAGAGTCGAAATAGTTTACCCTTTAATGTTTCCTAAACATAACAAAAATATATAAGCTTACAATCGTAAGATTATTTCAGTGAATAAAATTATAATACGATCTGAATATCACGGTCGGGCAAGGTTTTATTAAATAATTAAAAGTATATACTTATCTACTTAATAAATTTAAGTCAACGTTAAAAAAAATACTTCTCAAACCATTCGTGCTATATGCGATTAGTTAGTTAGGAAGGTAAACTTTTAAGGAAATGAAAAAGAACAATCCACGTAGTAATGTAGCAAAATAATCGAATAATTTTTTAATTTTCATTCGAATTATTTTTGGCTGTTATTCGATTGTAAACTGTACAACCACTTAAACTTTGTATTAAATTAGCCTTAGAATCATTCGAATGCGTAAGGTCGATTATTGTGTAGCAATGGGGACTATTTATTGAAAATGAACCTAATAGAAATGAAGACCTGTGTCCTGTATAGAGATTGCCTGGAAACAATCATAAGGTCGATTTTCCTCAGCACTTTTGGCAAGGGTGGGGTAAGGGAATGAATCGGCCAGCTCGCGTCAAGTCAGCTACTGTTTTCATTCGAATGTTTTACTCATTCGAATGATTTTGAAAGAATCGAATGAATCGATTATTCAGAATAATCGAATGAATCGATTCTATTCATCCGATTCTGCCCATCACTAGGTAGGAAGTAGCACTGAGTACTCTAGGGTGTGGTAAGGATAGTTTGCCATCCAAATAGTCGGTTGCAGTCTTCGATCTCAAGTGCGTGTGTGATAAGTGTACATTCATCAAGTCAAGAGTACTTGACTATTCGGATACAGCTATAGGTATACATTTTAATAGGCAATGATCTTTTCATGGAACGTGTGTTTAAAGTGAATTTGCATGGTTGTATATTAAAACCCAGATAATAATAAAAGTGCAGCATAGCTCGTTTGGAATTGTTTGATTAGGTTAGGTTTGCATATATTCTTGAAAACTGATTTTTAAATTTGCGTTTAAGTGTTGGGGCATACGATTTTTATTTAAACTTTTAGGTGAAATTTATTTTAAAAATTTTCGTGATTGTTGACATCGTGAAACCCCAATAATAATGTAAAGTGGGTAGCTTTGAAAGTAATTTACTTCCACCTGTTATTATAATGTTGGTTTATCTAGAAATACTTCTATAACTAACAAATTCCACTGTATATAATTTTGTTTCAGATATTGGAAGAAAAATCCAGAGGAAGTGGCGACTCCTCAAAATAAGCAAAAGATGAAACCTACTCCAAGAGTATCGGTTGAAGCAATCGAAGACTTCGACCGAGGTGTTACTCATAGAGCAATATACGGGATGTATGATAGAAGTAAGTTTAATTTATCTATAGATTATATTTTTAAACCTGATCACAACAAAGTTTGCACAACATCAAACCAATCATTCTAAGCCTACACACAAACACTATTTTAGTCATAGCATAGCCAATTAATTTGTAAATCATGTTATAAAACTCGCCAATACGTCACAGAGTGAGTTTTGCTACATATAATTTATGTATTTTTCTAAAAAATTACATTACACGTTTTATAAGCCTATAGACCTAAACACTCTAAGCAGTGTCAAATCAAAAACAATAAAAATCTTACTATTGTTCTTGTTGTGATAAATACAACCTGTAATATTGTTGTAATGGAGTCAAGCGAAATATGCCTAATTTTTTGCTCACAATAACTTGCTCCCCATTGAGGGAAAGGTCGATGTTGTTCCTTCATAAAATTATAAAAATAAATGATGTATTCTATGTTTTTGCCCAAGAACAAAGGCATAAAATTATGCTTGTAATTTATTGGTGCTTGTTTGGAGATGAACACGTGACATTGGATACCCTTTTGGACGTTCTTCGTGCGAATACAGGCCCAGACACTACAAGTATATTCGAAGGAAGAAGAACAACGCTCTACAAGCTACTTCATAAAATTGGATTCTCTTGGCAGAAGAGCGGAAGAAAAGTGTTGATGGAAGATGTCAACGTTGAGGCCAAGAGAATAGCATTTTTGAGGGAATACAGGAAGCTTGCAGTAGAAAACAATAATTTCGTATTCCTTGACGAAACATGGATTTTTTCCACAAGGGTGAGTGTCTTTTTTAAGAAATATATTGCTAGTATAGCATTAGTGAAATCAAATATAAGCACAGGTTTGGTTAAAAGATTGTTGCTTGCGCAAAAAAATAATAAATGAGTATAAGTTTAACCTCTTTCATCAAACAATATTTTCAACCTGACTCTGGTTCTCTTTTGCGAAATGCCACCATCTGGCCATCATTAAACTCTTGAGTTTGATTTTAAATTTGTTAGATGGTTTATCATTTTACTGGAAATACATTTAACGTTAATGAGGAATAACACCAGTCCCAGAATAGAAATAAACATTGATATTGTTATTTAGCAAGCTAATTGTAAACTTTACCTAAAAAATATATATTTAAATAAAATACACCTTCATTTTATGATGATATAAATACATGGTCAAATACGGATTTTTTTCATATCCATATACATTAGAGACATAGTCCCGGAGAGTTGGCAAGATGGTACTAAGAAGACCTGCAAGAGACGTTCACCGGGTGATGGGAAGAGGTTCATCGTTCTACATGCTGGCAGCAGGGAGGGTTTCGTGGAAGGAGCGAGCCTTTTGTTTGCATCAGGGAAGTCAAATGAAGATCACCATGGGGAGATGAACGGCGACAACTCCGAGACGTGGATGAAAGAACAACTGCTTCCCTCTTTTCGAGAAACTTCTGTCATTGTGATGGATAATACTCCATATCATTCAGTCCAGGTGTCATAACCCTATTTACTTATTTTTAACACACACATACATACACGTATACATACATATTTACATTTTGTCACTTTTCTTCAATTAAAGATGCAGTTCTTAATAACCCCCCTCTCCACCCACAAATACATGTATTAAAGCTGTCATAACATATTTGTTATTGCCTTAACTACGGTAGCCCCATGGCTTCTTTGGTGCTGACTGACAGCTCACAGCTGACAGCTTTGAAATGTTACTAGACCAAATTATGGATCCCTACGCCGAACCATATGATCTGCAAAAAACATATGTTTAGCAGCTGTCACTTCTGACCGTCAACATTTAGGTATATACCTACATTTTGACTGTCAAAAGTCAGCCGTGAGCTGTCAGTCAGTATATTGTTACAGGTGGAGAAACTACCCACAAATAATTGTAGAAAAGACGAATATGCAGCATGGCTTACGAAGCACGACATCAAGTTCGACCCCTCAGCGATGAAAATTGAGCTGATTAGCAAAGCTTTAGCCCACAAACCAGGAAAAAGGTAGGCCTAAGTATTTTATAAAGGCTTAGGCTGCTTTTCACTAAATAAATTGATAGCAACAATCAGGTGTTTCAATTAGAGTTGATAGCAATAATCGGGTGTTTCAATTAGATTTGATAGCAATAATCGGGTGTTTCAATTAGAGTTAATGTTCATGTTACCACCCTTGAACGAAATACACCTTAAAATCAGTAATAAGATTCTAGTACATATGTTTCCATATAGGGTGATTCTCACAAAACATGACAATTCACAAAATGCCAAATAAAAAACTAATAATGTTTTACAAATATGAACAAAATCAAGACCATTCTTTTAGTGCTATAAGCGTATAACCCGAACGGGTAGTAAGACGCGGTGCTAAATATTATTATTATTAGTTTAGTGTTATAAATAAACTATATATTATGAGCAGTAAAGTTAAGCTACTTTCATAGCACTCCACTCCCCTTAAAAATAGTTTAAATCTAATAAATCTTTAGTTAACAGGATAATACTTTGATATCAGACCAATAACTTAGCATAATGAAAATATCATTTTAATGAAAAGTCTTAGAAAACTGAAAATACTAGGCTAAAATACAATATATTAATGTTTCATGCATAATTTAGTTTGGTTTATTAAATATTTAATTCAATTTTAGGAAAACATTTTTGTTGAGCCCCTATTTTTTATTGATTGCATTGTATTTTATATATATCTTTAATCATGAGATTTACTTGATAAAAGATTATCAGTTTTTAAATAATCTTAGTAATTTGTATATGTATTTTATTGCTGCAGGTACAAGATTGATGAAATGGTACTTGGGTGCGGACACCAGGTTCTGCGGTTGCCCGCCTCCCATTATCAATACAATCCTATAGAGCTGGCGTGGGAAAACTGCAAGGGGTACTAAAAGAAACATACCGGAAGAAACAACAAGTTTGATGATGCAGCTGTCCGAGTCCTTTGGCAAGAAACCCTCGCTAGAGTCACAGCTGAAAGGTACTAAAGCTATATTTTAAACTATCGAACATATAACAGTAAAAACCATAAAGAAGTGGTTGTATCTTCACTATCATTTGTTTGTAATTAAAATACAGATATATTTTTTTTAAAAGTGTTCCAGTTCAGTTGGAATAAGAATGTCGACCACACCGAGAAGATAATTAATGATGAATGGGCATGAGAAATGAAGATGGATGCGAGCGGCGAAACCCAACCTTTCATCATACAAATAGGCAACAACGAAAGTGACGAAGAAGAAGTGCTGGTAGTACCGCTATTGTTAGATTAAGGTACATGGTACTGCTAACCTACAGCGTTAAGGCACCTTTAAAATAACAGTTTTAAATAACATGTTTTACAAGCAACATATTACATCATAAATAACATTCCAAAACCATAAAAATTTGTGCACTGACTATAAAATATAGGCCTAATATATTTAGAAGCTAAATGTGTATTAAACTTTGTAATAACTCCTTCTTTCATGTTATACTAAGCAGTTTAAAGTGTTTTTCTTTGAGCTTATACTAATCCGTTGAAAGCGTTTTTCTATTAAATTGTATAGAAATAATATTAAAATGTTTTCTTTAAGATTATAAGATGTATATATTAATATACAATAATCGGTTTCTAGTGTTTTCTTTCAGAATTTTAATCTCAAAATTTCTTGAAGGAATAATATTGGCCTATAAATTACTGTGGTTAACTATCACATTCATACTCTACATTACCATATGTTTTCATTACAGCTGTCCCAAGTGACAGTGACAGATATCAGCTGTTGGCGTAAGGATATATTAGGGACCATTTCTAGTAACTTTTGGAGCTGCCATCCAAGTAAACTTAGGTCGTGAATGCATTATAACCTGGTGGAAGTTGGGTTGAACCCCAGCGGAAACCAGGTCAGGTGCAGACGAGAGACAGGAGACTGGTCAGGGCCAAAACCAACGAGCTTGGAGCAGGGTCTGGCCAGTTGTCTCCCAGTTGGGTGGGCTGGGAGTGAGAGGGCTGGTGATGATGAGCTAAGTCATCGTCAGGACTCATAGCCTCAGTGAGGGAAGGTTACCACCAAGAGGTCTACCTGAGGACCTATAAGTGGCAGGCTCGTTACTGAGGAGGAGGCCACGATAGGCTTAGTAAGCCGGTAGCCGAAACAAACCTATACATACTCGAGAAAAAACAGTAAAATGCTGGGTTGTATAATACAATATAAAGAAATATAGATATTTTATTGACGGTAGTTTATATGCCTGGGAAACAAAGTTTTTTTCCCTTCATATTTAATATTTTCCCATTCCTCTTTGGATCTTAATATATTAATCAACATTCAAACAATCAAAACGTTGGTGGACCAATCCAAATAGGGATCTTTTCAACTTAAAAAAAAATTGTATGACACAATCGAACAAACTTTCTTATAATGTGTATTATAGCTTCAAATAAATGTTCAAAAATGTATTTTTAGTAAACAAATCGATAAGTTTTACTGATAAAAAACACATCAACTTGTCAATGACAATAATCATTCTTTATAGATAAATTTTAAACCAAATTGTTCAAATATATTTAACAAAATTCAAATTTTCGAAACAAAATTATTTAAAAACTACCCTAAAATTATTTGTTATTTGTAAAAATAAAAACTTATTCCTATTTATGAAAAACCATTCACATGTTCTCATTTTGAATTCTATCATCAAGGCCATTTTCTAAAATATTCGAATTTTCTATAATTGGTTGTGACTAAATTACCCTTAAACTAATTTATTTTAGCTAATTAAAGATAAATTATTATTGATATTTAGAATAGTCTCCCTACACACTTCGGTGGTCGCATGTTATAATGCGCTACTCTCGTGTTAGAGTAGATTGACAAAAAATGGTTAGATTGGCATTCGATTCCAGTCGGGTGGTTTTCCTAAATGGTTTCCCCTATCTCCTTCGAAGCAAATGTGTGTGCACTCCCTCTCTATTAAGCATTCCTCATCCCTAACACAGTGTAATTAGTACATGGGCGTATAACCCGAACGGATAGTAAGACGCGGCGTTAAAAAAAAGTACCCCAAAACCCATTTGGAATCAAATTGTTGAAGCCATCTGTAGAATACTTCAAGTTGTTGAAAAAATCAGTCATGACCTTTCTCTGGTTTTGAAGGCGTTCTAAGCCCCCCGCCCCCCCCATTTGATTTAATTTGTTTATAGAAATTGCATCCACACAAAAATAACCATTCCACCTCAGTTGAGCATTATTATATAAATCTACAATATTATTATCCCGTAGACTTGTACTAACTTACTATATTATAAACTATCGTTTTTAAAATGAGCCGAGAAATAACATACATTTTTTTGACCAAGTTGACATTTTCGTTATATTTATAGACATTTGCATATATTATTTGCTACTTTAAGTCAACTGATTAGTAAAATTTAAAACCATTAAACTTGTAACCGTCGAAAGAAATGTATAAAAGTCTTGGGTTATGAATAGTGCAATATACTTTATCTATATAAACAGTCCTCCTTGTAAACATAAAATAAATATAGCCACACAATTATATTTTGGTTGGCATCACTGTTAAAGACTTCATGAAACACGTTAGAGAGCTGTGAATTAACACCACATGAAAAAGTAAGACCACCACGTTTTACTATTTGCAATTATTTTATCCTGTGAATGTTAAAGGTTTTTAGCTTTTTCTTCCGCCAATTAGAATATATGATGAATGGTGATGGATGAATACAGGCCCAGATTTAAAGGAGGGCGACAGGGACCAACGTCCCAGGGACTCCACCAACCGTTATAATAGAAAAAACAACTATTGGCTCCAGAGAGTGAAGGCATAGTAAGATCTTAAAATAACTATAGCTTAGCCTACTATATGAATTTCCATCTATTTTGGTCAAAATATTTTTAATTTACTAATTGCACGTGCGGCAAACAAATATTTCAGACAGTGATTATCAAAACATAAACAACACTCCTTGATCGCACCGAATCGAATGGCAACGTATGGAATTATACATCTAGTTTAGTGTGGTGACAATATTTCATTATTAAAATAATAACTTGAAGAATGAGCTTTTAACGACTAATTTTATATAGATAAAATGGTTATGTAAAAACTTTAAAGGGAATATTATTTGTTCAATGTTGGGGCTATAAATCTGTACTTGGATGAATAATTCTGTAATGTTTCGAAAAATTACAGATTAACTAACTTGTTATTTAAAATTATATTTACTTTTATTATTTATAATATTATTACTATTTATTATGTCCTACGACAGGTCCATTACTTATGTCAGAGAACTTAGACCACCAATCCACCCTGTCCTCTACCTCCTCCTTCAAGTCCCAAAATTGTCTTCGTTCCTTCAAGTCATCCAATATTTGGATCTCTGATTCTATGACGTCATGTAGAAAATTCCAACTAAGGTTGTGATTGATCTAATTAGCTTTATACCAAATAATCACATCCAAGATGTATCTCTTCTCGCCCATTCTTCTTAGGACTTCATTTGTCACCCTGTCTGTCCAATTGATCTTCTCTAGTCTTCTCTAGCTCCCAATTCTAAAACCCTCCAAGTATTTCTTTCCTATCTTCCTGGGAGTCAAAGTTACTGCTCCATACAACGCGATCTTGTCCTCAGTTCCAAACTCAACCAACTGGTCAGCAGTAACCTCTTTTTGTTGAACGCTTCCATTGGCCATGGAAATCCTCGGTCTGATTTTCTTGAAGCAGTAGGCATCCTTTGTCGGCAGAATTCAGAGGTACTTGAACTTCTCAATGCTTTCCAACTCCTGATTTCCAATTTTGATTTTCAGATGCTATTCATTTTTGACTTCTCGATGTTGATCTCCATGCCATATCTTCACCTTTTCTCCACCATCTGGTCCATCATGTCCTATAACGCTTTAATTTTTGCCCAGGAATGCTAGATCATCTGCTTATTTCACTTTTATAAATATATTAACGACATTTATATATTACAACAATTATCAATTCAAAAACACTTGATGAATGTTGTCTTGATTTGTTCTAAACCAATTTGTCAATTTTCAATCACTATATATTTTTTCCTAATGCCCAACACACCCAGATTATTTATCAAATTCTAGTTAAACTATTAGGTGGTTACTTTATATTAGGTAATTGTTTACTAATGTATTACCTACCAATATTGAACCATAGTTAAATTGCCACAGGAATAATATTTTAGAAGATAAAACAATTAAATATTAACCAACATAAATAATAAATTTATTTATCTTAAGGTTGCCAAAATCGACACAATTTGCCAAAGGTGAGAGTCGCAGAACAAAGCTTAGCGTGTTGTGCCTCACTGTTCAGTCGGCCCTTGTATCTTTCCTCCACACTTGCACAGGCCACGACACCCCATCCTCTCTACTGCCTGGACCGCTCCACAGTCCATGTCTTCTGAGCCGTCCCAATGTACTCAGCGCCAAAGAGAACTACTCTCTCTCTCTATTGGCTCGCGTGATGGTTACTGTCTCTCACGTTTGCACGCACCAATAGGAAGCCCCCTTTTCTTCCATTGGACAAGGCCAGGCAGCAGCGGAGGATATTTAACCCAGCGGTTCCTCGGTCAGAAACAGTCCACCACTGGGATAACCGACTAGGTTTTTACGAGTCAGAGAATAATACTGGTGCCGGAGTCGGTACCAGATGGAGAATGTAAATGTATCACCTCCAGACCCAATCACAAGAAAAAAAATTCTACCAACCCCAATCTTACTCCCGGACTTGACTTAACAACGACCTTCATAGTTCACCCACAATCACCATCATACCTTAAACACACCTTCCCTCATCCCAAGAAAAAAAATTCCTTCCTATACCCAATACCCAGCGCAAACACTCACGATCACCAATTGTCATCTTAAAGTGTAATATATATTAATACTCCTGTAATTCTTTTACAGCTTCATTTCACTGGTTTCATTTCATAAGGTATGTAATTTCATTCACGAGGTTAAGAGTCACGAGAGTGACTCAGTACTCAAACAATAAAGCCGTCCTTTCTCTTAATGGACTAGATTGGCACTTCTGTCAATTTATAGATTGAGTCAGGCAACAGCCTCACGGCGTCAGATTCAGTCGGAGACTGGCTATCCAACCCGGGTGTGCCACCTGTTTGAAATAGATATTAAATTGTCTTATGTTACGAAGGAGAAATCTTGTTTTAACTCTCTCTCTTCCCACCGTCACCCTACATCCCATCGCGACTAACGTTGCCGGGACTTCCTCATGTTCCACCGCGACTCACGTTGCCGGGACACTCTCACCGATATTTCTCTTACCCCTACCCAGACGTGTCTGGACACAACTTCGCCGTCATCGCGACATCAGCGACATTAGCATTACAACGTTTATGAATTTATTCGGAAAAAATGATGTAATACAACTTTTGTGGATTAACCTCAACTGCACACTCTTAAACATGCTATTTAGAACGCTGCCAATGGGCATGTCTGTAAGATTGTTTTGTAAACAAGAATGAACAAATTGGTATATAAAAATGCCTTTACCTATCCACATTATGCAGGTCTGGTGTTAAGTTCACCAGCAACAATCACCATCAGTTTGCAAGCTATATGGGACGCAGTTGAATATATCTATATGTCAGTAAACCCTTGTGAAACTTTCGCGCAGTCAACCTCCCCCCCCCCCAAAAAAAAAAGATTTATTTTTTTGTTGGGTTGTTGAAATTAAATACTCAGCGAAGTGTATATAAAAAATGGCAAAGAGTTTATTTTCGGTAAATTATAAAAAGAAAAACCTAGCTATATTTTTGTAACTTAAATTTTAAATAAACAATGTGTTTTATGTGTTTTAACGTAAAGTGAGTATACTATGTGAGAAGTCGGTAAAAAAAAATCTTATCCTCTGATACCTTATTCATCGCTGTAGGCTTTGTATTAGTTGAGAAAAAGGGATGTTGACAACAACAGAAATAATGCACAGGATCGTCACCGCATCTACCCGTGCGGGTAACACGCATACGTACGCGCACGTACACGCACGCGCACGCACGCACACGCACGCACGCACACGCACGCACACACACACACACACCTATATAGAAGTGCAATTACTAAAATTTTAATCATCGTGTTATTTAAAAAACATGTGATCATGCTTTTCCAAAGATTTATATTTACTCCTCAATTTTTTTCTCACATCTTGAAAAACTTTGCTTTAAACTCTTCGACAAGTGGGTTTGAATATAGATTGATAGCTATATTATGACTAGCGAAAATTCACAATCAATATATTTTTATTTCAGATACAAATATATTGCAGGGTGATATTTTACTGGTATATAAAATAGGGTATTTTAAAAATGCAGTTACACTTCCTTCTACAATGCTAGACGTTGTGTTTTTAGAAAATGATCATATGTATCTTCCTATGCACTCGTGTCATTTTGTTGTATACGGCTTTAGTTAAATTCAAATGATAAAGCTCAAGATAGGTATAGGAAGGTCGCCTAATTTGGGGAGGTACAATATTTGGAGTAAGGAAGTGCTCCTGCCTATCGACGAACACTGGAAATTGAAGGAAAGGACGCTTACTCATTGTTTGGCTGTTAACAGCGCAGTAGCTCCACGAATATTGCTGCAGTCGGTTCTAACATTTTATTTGTGTCCTGAAAGTTTTTGCTAAGCTCGAATAAATTCAAGATTACATAGTAAAGGTATTTATATTTCTATATTTGCTAATTTTGTTATAATTGGTATTAAAGTGGCTTTCTTTAGAGGTTACATTTATTAAAACTAGTAACTATTTGAACATATTTTTATAATGTCAAAAATAATCATTTTATGGAGCCTATTATGGGGAGTCTTAGGTTTTCTAATTTGGGGATCCCCAAATTAAGAACCCAAAACGTTCTTCACAACAATGAATTAAAATATAATTTTATAATAATCAAATATTTTCTAAAAAGTATTAGAATATTTAAAAAAACAAAATATAACGGTTAACCAATTTTAAGATATGGTAGTTTTATATTGTCTTTGATATTGAATATAAAAATAATGATTTATTTGTTTAACTCTATGAAGCTTTAATGTCAAGTTATAATCTGTAGATATCACTTAGCAATTCTATAAATAACTTGGAGTACTTTTCTTTGAAGACCAACGTCCCTAAATAACACAACCTTTTTAAACTATTATAAAATAAATATTTACAGATGGCTCCAAGGAAAAAATGGGATCCAGAACAAATGAAGGTGGCAGTTGCGGCCATGCGCAATAAGGAAATGGGAAGTCTTAAAGCATCCCGTGTCTTTTATGTTCCTCAAACTACACTAGAGCGCTACGTTAAGGATTTAGATAAATGTCCTAGTGACGTGGTTCAAACCAAAATAGGCAGGAAGCCAACACTACCCTTTGCATTAGAAAAGGATCTCGCAGACTACTGCCTTATTATGGAAAAAAGATTCTTCGGCCTTTCTCAAAGTGATGTTCGTCGCATGGCATATCAGCTTGCTGTAAAAAACGGAATTGCGAACCCCTTCTCCAAAAAGAATGAGCAGGCCGGGAAAAAATGGATGAAGAATTTCTTAAGAAGAAATCTACAGCTTGCTGTGCGCACTCCTCAAGGTCTCTCAATGGCCCGAGCAAATAGTTTCCCTCCAGAGGGAGTTTCCAAGTTTTTAGACATTTTTGAAATTTTTGAACCTGCAATGGACAGTATCAATAATTCTCCATCTAGGTTATACAACTGTGATGAAACCGGCATATCAATTGTACAACATAAGCACACAAAAGTTGTGGGTCTAAAGAGAAAACGACAAATTGGAGCACTTCAAGGGGCTGAACGAGGGGCTCTTATAACTGTTGTCACTTGTATGAGCCCTGTAGGCAACTTTGTTCCTCCATTAATGATCTTCCCTCGAAATAACATGAAGATGGAACTCATGGATGGGGCTCCCCCTGGCTCTATTTATTCTTGCCATCCGTCTGGCTGGATACAAACGGACATATTTACAGATTGGTATCGTCACTTTATTTCCAGCGTGAAGCCTACTGTGGAGGATCCTGCA
Source organism: Timema poppense (assembly GCA_902141375.1). Taxonomy (NCBI): domain Eukaryota; kingdom Metazoa; phylum Arthropoda; class Insecta; order Phasmatodea; family Timematidae; genus Timema; species Timema poppense. The sequence goes on along the minus strand of CABFOV010000630.1, from coordinate 95,556 downwards.
ATTCTCGTATTAGATGGCCACAACTCTCACACGATAAATATAGATGTGATAAACATGGGACGAGAGAATAATGTGGCCATTGTGTGTTTGCCCTCCTCCCCCCCATAGCACTCACAAAATGCAGCCACTCGATGTCTCATTTATGGGGCCTTTTAAAACGTACTACGCCCAGGAAGTTGAGCAGTGGATTCGAAAAAATCCTGGACGAGTGGTCACTGTCTATCAGATAGGGGAAATTTTTGGAAAATCGTACATGAGGGCAGCGACTGCTGAAGCGGCTGCTAGTGGTTTCCGCAAAACTGGATTGTTTCCTTGTAATAGGAACTACTTCCGACCTCATGATTTTGCTGTCCTTGAAGAGCCTGAAGAGAACAACGCTGAGAGCCCACAACAGCTCGATGACATGCAGGAGCCTCAACCAGGGACATCCCATGATCCTGATCCTGTTCCTATAACAACGCCACCTCAGATAAGGCTTATCCGGGCGTCTAACATCAAATCAGTTCCCTCTATAAAAATTCAGCCTACTACAAGAAAGTCCCGAACTGGATCTGCCCAGCTCATCACCGGATCACCTTATAAACAACAGCTATCAGAGTTGTAGAAAAAGGGGCCTTTACCAAAGAGAAACGGTAAGACTACGACTATCAAGAAACGCTCTGAATTGAAAACACCAGTTTACCGTCGTAAGAAAAGGGCTGCCAAACATTCGTAATCTTCAACAGAATCTCAGGATAATATTTCATTAGTTGATTCTGATGACGATCTTGATTTGGAAAGTGAAAGTGAATCTGATGCAGAGTGTATTATTTGTGCAGGATTATTTTCTGATGACCATGAAGGTGAGAATTGGGTTAGATGTGTGGTATGCAACAAATGGGCACACACAGATTGTGTTGATCTATCTTACAAACAATTTGTGTGTGGTTTGCGCCTTTCAAAAGAGAACAAAAAATAACTTTTTTCTAAATAATTAATTTTTTGTGTAAGGATAATTGAACATCCCCAAATTTGGAGCTGTAGGGTTCCTAATTTGGGGAGGCGCATGTTTTTTTAAAATATTTAATCTTAAAATTTACTCATGAGTGATATTTTCTTTTGCACTTAAGTGAGGGCAATAAAACCACTAATTATGTCTCAAATATTCATTGTATTTTCATATGTTCCTTTTTAACTAAAAATATTTTTACAAAATGCTCCCCAAATTAGGCGACTTTCCCCTATTCATTTCAAAAGACGTTTACTATGACCAAATGCGTTCAGTTCCATTATAGAGATTTATTAACTTATAATTGGCCCTGTACTATCAAATCTTATGGGTCAGTCGCATAGCCCCCCCCCCAAATCCAGGCGGTTAAGTATTTATGTGTCAGTCAAAATTCAGCTGAACCTTTTTATAAAAAATATCGATTTCTTTTTCTTATAGAGAAATATTAGATCAAAAATCAACGATTTGATAGTTGCTATCTCTTTATGCCCAGTTACTCAGTTACTACATTAATGCTCGAACTTCGACGTAAATTGTGATTTATATTGATCCTGGACGCTTCGGTTGATCGATAAAATCCATTTTCCAACTTGAACTCACCTTGCATCTTAATTTTGATACATTATCTTCATGTTCTTGCACTTCCATTGTGGAAAATTATCATGCATCCCCATATTTTAGTGGGATGTTGAAACCATGCCATTATGAAAGGAGTTAAATGGGGGCAGAGGGAGGGCCAGACAGACTTGCCTTTATTAATTTTTGCAACGACTGGAAGAAGGTGATTTACCGGAGTCGGAGTCGGATTCGGAGTCAGCGTGGTCGTTGGGTTGTCAGGTTCGGCACGGCCCATCATGGTAAAAGCAGCCACCATCATCGAATATATGGGCCGCACAAACCAAGACTTCTCGCCGGGAACCAACTTTTCTGCCAACAACACACCCGCATTAAGTGTGGTCTAGACTCAAATAATGACGGATGATCGATCATCCTTATTTTGTAGAATTGGCCTAGCTTCAAAAATCGAAAGTGAAATCAAGACGATACCTAGTGACGGGGAAGTTTAACAAATAACGATTATTTATCCATTTGCAACCTTCCACACAGTATGATTATTTCAGATTTAGGTCTGTTTCTATCAATCTCCTGCTGAGTATTATCAGAGAAGGTATACTTAATTTACACTGTAAGGTATGTATGCAAACTCACTTTCAATAGTTCCACTTTGATGCGATTTAAAATTTAGGGCTATAGTGTAATCTGTCAGGGCAAACAAAGTATACCAAATAAAACAGTAGAAGGACAGTTTAGAGACAGCGTGGTTTTTTTTCTGTAGACATTGATAACATTTTACTATATTGTTAATTTTATTTGTAATGCTGAACTAACTCTGCGTTATATAAAATGTGTTGGAATCAGGCACGACAGTCAAGCTCACTGGTGCGTGTTTATCTCTGAAGTATACAGCCCATGTCAGATTCGGGCACGACAATCTAACTACCTGATAGAAAATTGTGATTATATATATAATACAGATAAGCCGGAAACAATATATTTCCAAATAAATCGCAGTTATGATACAACCAAACGAATCATATGCCTTTGTGCCTTAGGGGGATTTGATCCCCAATCTCCCCTTCACCGAAAAACCAGACTAGATGAGCCTGACATTTAGTCCACGTGCCCACCGATGCGGGTTTATTGAGATATGGAAATTCTCGCAAGCTGATTTGATGAGAGGCTTTAAGGTAGAAAAAATGTTAATTATATATGGTCTGTTCAACTCTTTTTTTACCATATTCTTTCCCCATATGATCAATGAATAGGACTACCCCTTCCCCCCATAATGTAACAGGTACAATTTTAGAGAAAACACATTTAAGACAAATACCCTTAGTACACTCGGCCGGGATTCAAGCCATGAGCCCTACAAACCCGAGTAAATGAGCTTGACCTTTAGACCACGTGGGGAAAGAAGAGTTATTTTAAAAAGTGTCAAGTAACTTTAATGAAACTATTGGAACCAATTAAAATTAATGTGTATACCTTTTGTTTTTAAGTTAATCAGGATAAAAAATGTATGGCGTGAGCTCAAGATCGAACTATACCGACCGAGCGGCCACCACCAATAGGGATGATAATGGTAATATTTGTGGATAGAGGATGTCATTTGGTCAGCACAACGAACTTCTCCAGCCGTTAATCTCAGTTTTCTATCCCAGAGCCGCTACTTATTTATTCAAGTAGCTCCTTATTTCTTCTCACGAGGCTGAGTTTGATCTCGTTCCAGACCCAATGCTTCACAAATAAATTCTGGAAGCGGCAAGAATCAAACCCGGGGCATCTGGGTTTGTAGACAAGAACTCTGATTACTAGACCACAGTGTGTTAATCAGAATAGATAAATGATACTAAAAATACGTAGGATTTTATACAAAACAAGATCTATTCTAACTAAAATAAATTGTTCTGATTGGTTGAAATACTAATTTTCCGTGTAGAGCTACTTGAGTGTCTTAAGTAACTGCTACACCGCACAAGACACGTGCACGAACCGGCAGGGGTTGGCACGTAATATAGTCGGGTTTTTTTTGTCACCGCGTCTTACTAACCTCTTGAGTTTTACACATTCGTACTAATTTCGCTTATGTATTAGGGATGAGGAAGGTTGAATTTAACGGAAATGTATCCGCGATGGTGTGTAGGGATAGGAAAAAAAAAACCTTTAGGAAAAAACATCCATCAGTACACTCGACCGGGATTCGAACTCGAATATCCCAGTCATTGGCAGTCCAATCTAATGCGATAGTGACGCCTTAAAACAGCGTATTTTCATCCGATGTGCCGCGAAGTGTCAGCTTGTGTGCCGTGGGAGTTTGAGGGAAGATCAAAAAGAAGTAAGAAAACAATTTAGGGGAATAAATATATCTATATTTTTAAATTCATGATCAACAATCAAAAAAATATAACACTATTATTATTAATTTAGCTACTGAACTTTTAAACACAATCTTAATAATTGTTGTTTTAATTATATAATCTCACCTTAAAAAACCGATGGTGTGCCTTGACAACTATAGCACCTTGTTCAATGTGCCGTGAGTTGAAAAAGGTTGGAAATTACTGTTAACCATTCGATCACCAAAGTGGGTTATAATATAATGTCGATCCTATTCTTAATCCCATATCGTGACGCGTAAGTTAACCATCAACCAAATTTAAATCTTATTATTATAAAGTACACACACTGTTTGCAACCGCAAGCCTCCACGGGGTAGATAGGATTTATTTTACCCAGATACGTTTGCGTTTCTTCAAGCCTCTCAACACATACTGAGGGGTTTTAAGCACTGGATCGCATTAATAATGAGCTTCGAATTAATCGTGTTCCACTTGGTTTCATACAACATTAGGATGATTAAGACACTTCTACCAAGATTAGGAATTGAACAAACAAAATGTAGAGAAATGGGTGACAAACACATACACTAAAAGAATATCCGGTATTTCTTATGAGAATGGCAGTTTTGAGGCTTCGAAAATATTAAATCAATACCCTATTATAATGTTTTCGTTGTGAGCCCAATAAAAATGACTATTTGTTTCAGGAAAGCTGGACCCATGTTTTAGCCTTTTTACTTTTATCTAACATTTACGGCATTTCACGTGAAACATAAATGAAAATTAGTTAATTTTACCATTTCATTAATTTTTTAACTTATTAATTCAAATTTAAAGCTTTTAATCCTATAGGAACATGTTGGTATCTACCCTAACATATAAAAATCTATTTTTTCTAGGGGGCTCCGCTAGACAATTTTACCACCCAGCTTCAAATCCCAGAGGTGGGGGAAAGGGGGGGGGGTCTGAAACTCCCCTGACCCACCTTTCTACGCATACCTCCTTCATTGTGGCGCGAACAATAATCTAAAATAACCAACCCCTTATTAAATAAGGAGTGATTTCTTGTCGTTTGAAACGCGTCTCAGATCTCTTATAGATCAGCTCCAAAGTGAAACAATACAATCAAAACAAGGGTATTTTCTTTGTTGTGTCCCTCAGCGCCGACTCCCGATGCACCAGAACCACCGCAAGCAGGTCACTCACTCACTTCCCTTGCGTAGAAACTAGGCCTTGAACTAACGTCACGCACTACAAACCGTGTGCATGGAACACATTGCTAATGATTCCAACAATTACTCGGCCAAAGCAACCTACTGGTATGGACGCGTTTGTGGCCTGATTAAAACAAAGATACTTCTTGTTGAGGAATTAATCAAATGAGCGTTGATTGTTATTATATTTACACATTTATAGACATATTTACACGTAAATATCCAGAGATCTGCTTCAGTGGCCGAATGGTCTAAGGCGTCACTATTGTTAAGACTGTCCTGCTGATGACAGGGAGATCAGGTTTGAATCTCGGTTGGGTCTACTGAGGGTGATTTTCCTAAATTGTTTCCCACTCACCTTCCACGCAACTGCTGTTATATTAACTCTTAAATGCGTCCTTCTTCGTCCCTACCTTATTAGAGTAGTAAACATATATGTGTTTAACCTGGACAGATGGTAAGAAGCGGTGTTAAAAAAATATTTGGGAAATAAATAATTCTCAAAAACAGGCGAAGTATGCGTGGAGTGTCGAAACTTGTTATGATGTCTATAAACTCTCCTAGAAAGTCGATACAAGGAAATATCTTGCCTCAGAAGAGCTCTGACCGACATAATAAGTTTTATCTTTTACACTTAATGAAGTGAAAAGGGTAATGTAGGGAATAGTTTTCCATAGCCGTTTATAAAACCCGACTAATAGTACAAATTATTATTATTTTTATATGTTTTGGGTTCAATGAGATACTATTGTCTTTAAGTTCTCCAAGGCTGCGATATAATTTTCAGAAAGTAATAAAATAATTGGGGGAAAAGATTGAAGAGTTCGGACCTAGTCAAACCACTACTTTAAATCAATGGTAGGACACAATAGTACATATATGGAACCAACATTTCAAAAATTAGTTGCCAGTAAATACTCCTTTAAGAATTTTTCTACAAAAATTAGATTAAGATGTTATTTATTAAGTAAAACAATACCCGTATATTCAATTTAAACCAAAAATTTAAAGCTACTTTCGAAAAATTTCGACCTTTAGAACCCAAGTCGTTAGTAAACTACCCTCCATTTTATAGTTAAAATTATTACAATCACGATTTCCTCTCAATGACCATTAAACATCTAAATATGAAGTTTCAAGAAAATCCATCAACAAGTTTTGGCTGCAGCCCCAGGGACAGATAGGTAGAGATTATAAAACCTACTTTTTTGAATTCACAGGCACATAAAACGTCCATTTTAATCATGGGGCCAAGATTGTTCACGATATTTTTTTACGCGTAAATTTAAATATTTAGAGTGAGAAAATCCTATATATTATTTCTGTTGTCAACATCCCTTTTTCTCAACTAATAAAAAGCCTACAGCCATAAATAAGGTATCAGTGGAGAGGATTTTTTACAAACTTTTGACATAGAATACTCAGTTTACCTTAAGACACATTGTTTAAATTTTAAGTTAAAGGAAAGATCTAACAATATTTTTATCTCAACTACCGAAAATAAACTCTCTTTGCTATTTTGTGTATACACTTCGCTGAGTATTTAATTTCTACAACCCAACAAGACTCAATCTTTTTTTTTTTG
>CABFOV010000630.1:66592-82338 GCA_902141375.1 Timema poppense | reverse complement strand
GGGGGGGGGGGGAAATTAAATGGAAACATGATGAGCACCCAGGCGGTGCTTGTATTATTACAGTACTTGTAAATGGGGTGGTCTCATCTATCACCTTTAGAGAAGTACACTAAAGTTTAGGCTTTTATCCGACCAGTACAGTTCCACATTTCACGAAAAGTATGTTCCCCGTTTGTTTTTTCAAATTAAGAGGTAGCATGATTAGTCTCCGTGGCTCTGCCAAGTTATCGGGATTTATATATTTAAGTTTTTGATTTTTTTCATAAAGTTTACATGCTCAATTGGCCAAAACTATATCTAAAACTCAATCCACGTGATCATGGTGCGGTACACCCTACAAAAAAAAATTTAACATTCTTAGTATTATTTGTAATTTCAACCATTTTCCGCAAAGATTTAAAATAAAGTAGCATCGACAGTGAAATTGGTTGAAGACAGCGCAAATCATGTTTGTAATAACGTGACCTATGTTTCGGTTCCCCGTTTACTTCTTGTTTTGTAAATACGGGAAGTGAGCTAAGATATGGCGAATCTAGGAAAGGAATGGAGGGCAGTATTTTAGAAGCAAAGTTGCTCCGGTTTTATACATGATATGGAGCATATTTGTACCATTTAGTAAATATAGACGCAAATGTCTAATAAAACATAAATAAAAACAGGCATAAATTAAGTGCGAGTGTGCCAAGGATGTGATACCTGAGAATATTCAGAGCCCACTTTAATTCTTTCCCAATCCTACTTTAAAAGGAAAACCAATCAAGATGGTCACGAATGCACTTAGGAATGTTGGAACCGGTATTTTATTATCTTGATACGAGTGTTTGTCAGTATATATTCTTATATTTACTATTAATACTTTTTTTGCACTGCGTTTTACTACCCGTACGTGTTATATGAAAATATACTAACCACGCTAATATGTTAGGAATGTGTAAGGTTGACTTTAGAGTAAGTGTGCCCGCATTTGCAAAAGCAATGTAGAAAATCCTTTAGTAAAATTACCCTCAGTACAGTTGATCAAGATTCAAACCACAATCTCCCCGTAACCAGTAGCCTAGGCTATTTCGATAGTAATTCCTTAGATTATGCGGCCATCGAAGCGGTTAATTAGAGAGAGTCGCTAATAGTCATCACTTAAAATAAAGCGCTCACCTAAAAATATACACAAATTTATAACTGTAAACATGTAATAAAGGTAATCAATATAAAAAAACAACACGCTTCGGTGGCCGCATGGTCTAAGGTGCTACAATCACTATAGACTAGATTGCCGACAACGGGAAAATCAGGGTTCGATCCCGGTCGGGTGAAATAACGGTGGTTTTTCCTAAATGCCTTTCCACTATCCCTTTAAGCAATTGCGGGCGCAATTCCTCTAAACTAAACCTACATAATACCTAACACATTAGTTAGTAGATAGGCGCATAATCAGAACCAGTAGTAAGACGAGATGCTAAAAAATAATTGAAAAACAGAGTAACAAGAATTTTCTTTCCTAGTTAACATATTTTTTCCTTGCTTGCCATCCCATGGCATTAAAAAGTATAACTAAAATTGTAAAGACAAATAATCTGAGTCGAGTGTTATCTAACGAAACATAAAAGCACATACATTTGCATGGTGGCGGAGATGATAAATAACCGACTATAAAACATCTTTGTTTCAGTAAAAAATTAATAGTTTAGTGATAAAAATAAACTAAAACATGTTTCTATATGTTGCAATTAATGTAATCGGACTTTGTCATATTTTTTATGTGCTTAGGAAGATATTTATAACTATCTCAAGATAAGGATAGGGTGTAATGAGGTGGACTTGATAGAACTATCTCAAGATAAGGATAGGGTGTAATGAGGTGGACTTGAGAGAACTATCTCAAGATAAGGATAGGGTGTAATGAGGTGGACTTGAGAGAACTATCTCAAGATATTATAGGGTTTAATGAGGTGAAATGGACATAACTAGATAAAGATAGGGATAGGTGGCGTACTTTTTTAAGTGCTGCAATGAACCTTAGAAGTTCCTAATGCCATAGATTAAGTAGGTACTATTATTTAATTATGGCTACATGGTTTCCCGAAAAAAATAAAAATTAATTTGTTAAACAAACGGTTTTTTTTCTTGCAGAGTTTTTATGATTAATATAACAAGTAACAAACCCGTAGGTATAAACAAATTTGCTATTTGCCTATCTTATCAACAAGACAAGTTTAATGACCCATTAATAAGCATTTCCATAAAATATATCTAATAGTTACTGGCCTAGTTAGTTAATTGGCTTAGATGTATATTTTATACTAGCTACCCATCACACCCGCTTCAGTGGTTGCGTGGTCTAACACAACGCTCTTGCAGTAGACTGGACTGCCGATGACGGGGAGATCAAAGTTTTGATTAAATAATTGATTTGGATAAGGATTCATATCATGATACGGATATAATCACTTTTTGTTCGCATCCGTGTTTTAGTTGACTAATTTCAACAAAAAAGTTTATTGTAACATAACTATAATAATTACATATATTGTCTCGCGGACTTTTTTGTTCACATTATTGAGAACGTTCAATATGTATAATATGTTTTTATGTAATACCAATAGTTTTTGCAGCGCACGCGGAGAAAGCATATTTTTAGGCAATTTTTTATACCTTGTGTAAAACTATCGACATTTTTATGAGGAATAAATTAAATTTTCAAAATAAAATATAGCTCATGATACTCTCTGATAATGTATGTAGCTTTATATTGGTGAAAGAATTTTTAAAATTGGTCCAGTAGTTTTTGATTTTATCCATTACAAACAAAAAAAATAATCAAAAAATCAAATCTTTCCTCTTTATAATATTAGTGTACACGAACAGAACCAAGATATTTTGCAAATGTTAAGCTTTCTGGATAATATTTGGTAGACCAGAGGCATATTACATTTTAGTTTAACAATCACTACTTTCAAAATGTAGGACACCATTTTAGTGGTTAGTTAGATATGCTGTATAAGTCCCTAAAAGCTTCTTCTTCTTCTTCTTTCAACAATTCGGAGGTTGGTTTTATGGTGATCTCTGTCCATCCGGCGCTAGGAATGCACTCAGCCCATCGGCTTGTTAGCGCTGCCTGCACCATCTGGTAGAAATACCATGTACTAGAGAAGTTAAGATATTGTGGTGGTTCACGGCTACCTTCCATATTGAATTTCAGTGCACGAACGCGAAAGGGGCTACCAATTTTACCGTCTAAGCTATTTTCACATACATTCACATATTTTACATAAGCTCGACGGCTTTACTTCCCCTACTACGGAAATTGTGCTAAGGATTATTATCACTCAAGAAACATTCATCGCCATCAGTTGGGTTTGAACACACGAACATCGGGTCCAAAGAAGAGCACTTTACCCCAAGGCAACCGAGGTCAACCTCCTGTTGTCTAACAGAACATAAATCCCGCCGACGCTAAACATTGAACTGATTTGATTATACAGACTTATTTTATGGACGATGAACCCACGATTTAAAATTAATTAAATCACAAATAACCCGCTTATGTGGGCAAGCGAACTAAATGTCAAGCGCAAATGGTTTGATTTGCCGGTGACGGGGAGTTTGTAATTCGAATCCTGGCCGGTAGTAACGAGGGTGTTTTTCCTTAAATGGTTCCCCACGCAAGTGCGGGTAAATTTCCTCTAAATTCTACCTTCGTCATACTTTACCCATTATCACAGTTAAAATGCGTTTAGCTCGAACGGATAGCAGTGGAAATACAAACAACGAATAATTTTACAAGCCATTTAAAAATCGCTTCGGTGTTCGAGTGGTCTAAGGCATCACTCTTGCAATAGAATGAACCGCCGAGGATATCAGGGTTCCAATCCCGGTCGAGTGTCCTGAGGATAATTTTACACTCTCCCTCTATGAAAATGCTGGTACACTTACTCTAAATGACACCTTCCTTATTCTTAACACATTTAGGTAGTTAGAGCATAAACAAAAAACCAAGCGTGTAGTAAGACGTAGTGTTAAAAAAAAAGTCACAAACATAGCAAATAAAAAATTAAATTTAAAGAAATAACAAACATGGAATTATGTTTTTATGTTTTGTTTGTTAAAAAAAATATCATGGAGGGAATAGGGGAAATATTTAAGGCACTATCGGTTTTTACCACAGCATCAGACCAAATCAATTTAAAAGGATGCCTTAAGGTGGGAGTGTATGATGGAACGCAAGTTTAGGGGAGTGTTTTTTTGTTTTTACAATTTTTATAGCAAAATATTTTTGTCCAAAATAAATAAAATATTGCTCCAGTATAAATAGAGTTTAATTTTCTTCTCACGGTTATATCAAACGTTGTTGAATATTTGTTATGAGCAGAGCGGCATTTGATGAGAAACATTTAAATGTAAATAAATAGTTGTCATTAAATTCGAAGCCACTCTTGACAGATATTCAGGAACTGTTGAGAGATCACCATGTGGGTAAAACTAAACTTTGTTTCTACTGGAGAAATATTTGCTTTATATTGACCCTCCCCCAAAAAAGTTTTTATACAAAAAAAACGCAAAAAATACTGACCTTTTCTCGCGTCTCCTCCACCTTAAAGTGTATGGTAGCATTATTATAAGTAAAACTACCAACAAAAGAAAAAAGTACTTTGAATCATATGTTTAAATATAACATACACAATTCAAAACATATAATTTGACATTCGATTTTTTTAATTTTATAATTCTATAACTTAATGTGAAACACGAGAAAACGAATTTAAAAATCACTGTTTGGCTATGTGGCGTATTTAGAGAAAAACAGGTGGGTGAATACTTTCAGTTTGGCCTGAGCAATTTTTTCAGATATTGTACCTTTGTGGGTAAAATGTTGTAGGCCTACATGAGCTACCTCTGTGAATCAGAAGAATGGTTTTTTAAGATTTTAGTTTTAATATTCTTTAAAGTTATTCACCGTGGTGGAGAGTCATTTTTTAATGTTTTTAGCATCGCATCGCATGTACTTATTTCGTTAATATGTTAGGGATGAATGAGTAAGGTTGAATATAGATGAAGTGTACCCGCACTTACGTGGAGGCAGAGCGGAAAAAACATTTAGGAAAAATCAGCCTCTGTTCACCTTACTGGGATTCGAACCCCAATTTCTCCGTTATCGACAGTCCAGTCTTTTGTGAGAGTGCAACGCCTTAGAATTAAGACCATGCGGCCATCTTATGTTCCATTATACTTATCACCGTATCTTACTACCCGTTTGGGTTATACGCTTAAGTACTAATTACACTAATGGGTTAGGAATTGGGAAGGTTGAATATAGAGGAAGTGAAACCACATTTACGTGGAGGGAGAGTCGAAAACCATTTAGGAAAAACCACCTTCAGTTCACCCGAGCGAGAGTTGAAACTCGACCTCCCCGTCCTCGGCAGTCTAGTTCAACACGAAACTAGCGCGTTAGTTAATTATGCCACCTAGGCGGTATTTTTATCCACGTATACTGTTGTATAACAAAGGGGGATGTTGTCGTTCTAATGAAATAATTCACTCCTACCTTATATATCAGGTAAAGCCAGAACTAGCCCAAATCCATGGCCCAAAATGGTTTAAGATTACTCGTAGTAGCTTAGATGTGAAGACATAACAAGAAATACTCCTTAAGTTTACAATGGAAAACTGACTATTTTGACCTCACATCGTCGAACGGCCGAAATTAAATTTAACTCTTAGTACAGGGTGTCCCAAAAGTTACTGTGCGGTAAAGAACCAGGTACCTCGTAGCAGTTATTCCTATAGCACATGTTGGAAATGTACACCACGGACTTAAAGGAATGTCTGGACACACCTTTTAACATCATAGCATATGAAGAGGCATGTTCCAATTGTCTTCAGTCCTATGGGGTACATTTACAACATCTATTATAGGGGTACATTTACAACATCTATTATAGGAAGAATTAACGAGGTACGTAATAATTTACTGTACATTAAATTTTGGGACACCTTGTAGATTTGGTATATACAACTGATATCGATTATACCAGCCGAATTTTTTCTACATGAACAATTAGTTTAAGAAAGTATTTACCGAATTAAAAAATAAAAATATTTTACATGTGTTGTTTAATATTTTCACCAATTGAAAACAAAAATGAAAAAAAATATAATAATTTTGACTAGCTGATTTAAGCAACCTAATGTTATGCCTCTAAACATATGACCACCAGCAGTGAATTATGGTATGGGTGCAGAAGACGAAGATGAGATTACCCCTTTATCTGTATACGGAACTAACCGAGTGGGATCCCATTGGACTGCTTGCTGCACTCAAGAGAATAATGTTGGCGATGTATCCCCTGGAGTGTTTACTGCATTTGTAAAAAAATGACGTCGTCGATGGCGCGGTCGATTTCCACCACTATACTTTACAGTGAATGAGGTGCTCTAAAACGAGTAGTCAAAGTAGAAAAATCCTAACGAGGTATCAAATCAGATAGGTTTTGGTGAATTTAGTCCAGTATGTATAATTCTGTGTAATTTTAGTACCTGCCCACCAAAAGAACGGTGTAAAATTACTCCTTGACGCGTGTAAGTTGTGCTCTGCGGCTTCTTAAGAGTTTTTCAGGAGAGAACACGAGGAGGTGTGTCCAGTATGTATAATTCTGTGTAATTTTAGTACCTGCCCACCAAAAGAACGGTGTAAAATTAGTCCTTGACGCGTGTAAGTTGTGCTCTGCGGCTTCTTAAGAGTTTTTCAGGAGAGAACACGAGGAGGTGGGCTGCATCGTCTTTCAAATGTTTTCATACCAGGGATGTGCAAACTTGCTTACAGAAGAGCTAAATAAAATAAAAAGGGCGGGCCAAATACTTTGATTCATTATTTTTCTTCAACATTTATTTTTTTAAATGATAAACACACATAACAGATTGATAGGAAGTTTAAATGCATTGAGAATGTATAATAATCATAAATACATCAGTGACTAGTATGTTTTAAATTCCATTAGAAGATTTTTATGATAAGGTTTAAGATCATTGAAACTGTGGAACTGTGAGGAGGTGATTCTCAAAAGAGAAGAATGATGCTCATAATTAAGTCGGTTTCTAAGTTGAAAACACTTGTTCATAGCCATATATTTTTAGGCATGATGACAAGTTTGTAAATTTTGATTTTGGCATGGTTTTATAAAAATACAGGGTTGTAATTTTAAAAAAAAGCCTGCTTCACAACTCAACACATTTCTATTAAATCCCACAGGTCGGATGGCCATAGTTTGCCCATTCCTGACTTACACCATATTCGTTGTTCAAAATTCCCGCAGAAATCGTTACGTTTAATCAGAGATTTGTCGTCTCAATAAGAATGAATTTGAAAGACATAGACCTTACAAAGACAAATTCAGTAGTTCTATTGGTACTGCAACCTGCTATAGTGGTCGAATGATCTTAGGCAGGCATGCCAAACTTGTGGTCCGCGGGCTGCATGTGGCCCGATCGATGATTCTCCACGGCCGGCCATTATTTTGGAAATTCTATGAAAAATGGTCGGTGCACCAAAATTTTACTCTTTACTAACAGAGATCGATTTCCTGACATTTATAAATTTACTCACAAAATATAAGCAAGGATTGAAAGCAACTAAGTATAGGAACAGATGTTTTATCTTATTAAAAAGAACAAACACACGAGTTATCAGCGCTTACGGACATGCATTTGTCATCAATTATGAAAGTGACTTTAACACACGAAGTCTAACATTCAAACCCTTTATCCAAAATAAAGTTTCAAATGCCCGAGAAAAAAATAATCTCTATTTTATTTAGGTAATACTAATTATTTCAAAATTATGTTTGTTTTTTTTGTCATCTTAAGGTGACAACTTTGAATTTTTTGAAATGCGGTTCCCTTAGAATTTTCCCTTTTCTATGTTGTCCTTGGGCCTGGCGCATAGAGGATGAAACAAAACGTTTCGAAACATCTTGAAACCATTACAGAAAAAAACGTTTCAACTAATGAAATCAAATGAAGCCTGATGAAGCAAAAACACAATGAGACAAAAATGTTTCTGTCTGTGCTAAGATGGCGTATGTTGGTGATTTCGATACTGATTTAACTTTTCGCTATAATTCCGAGAATTTGGTTGGGTAGGAAGACTCATCAAAGAGGAGGAACTGGGTTCAGACGATCCATGAAAAAAAGTACTGATAAAGCGTCTTTGAGGAGGAACTGGGTTCAGCCGATCCATGAAAAAAAGTACTGATAAAGCGTCTTTGTAAAAAGTTCCCTGACAAAAATCTTTAATTTCCCTCGAGTAAGTTTATAAAGTAACAAAGCACAAACAAAACCAGAATGATCAACCCATCCCAAAATTTTGAAGGCGACCAGCGTCACGCGAACGGAGTGCCCGGCTTTGCACCTGCGCAGTGGCGTATTTTTCACTAAACAAGTGAAACAAAGTGGATGAAACATGAGAGTAGGGAAGACAGCAGGTTTGTTTCAACGTGTCTTACTGTGTGTTGTCGTGTCTCATAGCGTTTGTTCCATCTTGTGTCAGTAAGTGTGGAGAGACTCATTTAAAAACATGTAGTCGAGATGGAATGACACACAATGAGACCCCATGATACAAAAATGATTGGTTTCATTATGTTTCGAAACTTTTGTGCCACACTGTGTGCACCCAGCCCTAGGATCAAACGAGTTTACACGCCTGGTTTAATGCGTGCCACTTCCAATAAAGGGTAAATGGAGGTTCAAATCCAAATCGATTGTACTGAGGTTTTTCTTTCCTAAATGGTTTTCCACTCTCAACCCCCCTCCCCCTTTCCTCAATAATTTCGAGATATTTAACTTGCACTTTCTGGACAGATTGATTATATCAGCACACAACTTATAAACTAGCTTAAATCTAGAACAGATACAACATTCAGCCCCCAGCCGTTAATTGATCACTGTGTAGTGGGAATCACATTTCATAAATGCTAAATTTTTCAGCCATGCCAGGAATCGAACCTGGGACCCTTATCTAAGAAGTGAGACATGCTACCGAATGAGCTAAGGTGTTGAACTTTCCACTCTTCCTCCACAAAAATGCAGGTACCCTTCCTCTAATTTCAACCTTACCCATCTCTTATACATTAGCACAACTAGATCATATGCGTTTAACGGGTAGTGAGATTGAGATGCGGTGACCAAAATACCCCTATAAAATATTAAGACAAAGTTTTTTCCTTGCAAAATTTGTTTTAACAATTACATTGTATGGTTTACTAGGCTAAATTAGGTTAGCTCATAGCTAATTCAGCTGCAGGTAAACGCCAGGATGAAACGTACGAAAACCTTTAGAACAATTGGGACGAAATATACACCAGTTCTTTACGGTCGCACTTATTACGGATTCAATTTACAGCGACCCAATCGGGTTTCATCAAAGTGAAAGACAATCATTTTCAAGCACTACACGGAAAGCATAATGTCAACATAATTAGATAATGCATGTTAAATAGAATATAATTACTTAACAATTTATCCGGAGTGTCTCGATAATGCTCTGGTCCAACAAACACTCAGGTCTAATCATTCTCACATCATGATCTATGACGTCAATTACCAGAGCTACTTCGTCTCATCGCGTGAGTATAGCATTTACATAGGATGGAGAAGAAATAGCTTCATTTGTTGACTCGAGTTTAGTAGCAATGGTGCGGTGTGGTTGGTTTAACCGAACACAGTAATTTTTATTTCAAATACAATATTTTCTCTTCACTTAGCCGCTATATGGGTTTTCAATGCATGGATGAAGGGCCGGATTTATAGCCGTGGAGCCACCAGAGATGTACAAAATTAAAGAACAAGCATTAAAAGAATATTTTTCTTTTCAACTTTTCAATATTAGCATTTTTTCTTTATAATATTAACTGCTAAAAGCTCACTGTTAAATATTTTATTCAAATAAGGAAATTTGGTCATCAAGATACATTAGATTTATAATTTAATATATATTCACTAGATTCGCTGCGATATAGGAGTGTTGTTGACGTTTTGTAAATAACAGTCTGAAATATTTGTTTACCGCACGTACCATTAGTAATCAAGTAATATTTTGTCAAAAATAAAGCAAATTTGATGTAGTAAGTTATGTTTATTTAAGATCATACCATGAATGCTATCCATAGAGCCTATATATATATATTATGGAAACAGTTTGTGAAGCCCTTACCTTTCCTAAAAGCCAGGCCTGCACGTGAGTTTATAAAAATGTATTGTTATAGTGCCAATTAGACATATGGCACATTCGTGAATTATGGGCAAGGGAGACTGACACAAAACAATAAGTAGTTTATAAAATACTCTCTAAGTATTTAATTACATGTTGTAAATGAGTTAGTTTTAATTTCCCTTTTTTTAAAGTTATAAAACTTCACATAGAACATTTTTAAGCTTTTAGGGATATGTTAATAACATTCACCTAAATTTTGACGTTAAATATATCATCAAATAAAAATCAACTTAAAAAAAACACGAGATTTCTGGACTCTCAGCGCTTCGGTAGAAAACTCCTTAAGAACGTTTTCAAACTTAGCTATTGCTCACAAAAAATATTTTAACTAAATTAATGCTCGCAAATAAATATTTTAACTTTAAGTACTATTGACTGAAAACCAATATTTTAACCTTAGGTACTATTTACAGCAAAAAAGTATTTTAACTTTACTTTTGATCGCAAAAAAAGTCTTTTAACTTCACTATTGATCGCAAATAACGTTTCCATACCAAATGATCACAAAGAACGTCTCCAAACTTTACTATTGATCACAAAATGTTTCCATACTTTACTAATGATCGTAAAGAACGTCTCCAAACTTTACTATTGATCGTAAAGAACGTCTCCAAACTTTACTATTGATCGTAAAGAACGCCTCCAAACTTTACTATTGATCGTAAAGAACGTCTCCAAACTTTACTACCGATCGTAAAGAACGTCTCCAAACTTTAATATTGATCGCAAAAATGTTTCCAAAATTTACTGATGATCACAAAGAACGCCTCGAAACTTCAATTTTGTTCGCAGTCGATCGCTGTTTGCCAGAATAGTTCCAGGAGCACACATCCTAGACGAAACAGTTTTAAAAGGGTTTAAAATAAAATGCCATATTTTATAAGATCATTATGACTATTTCTATAGAAGTGTTTTTCAGCAGGTGTGCCGCGAAGCGTCAGCAGGTATGCAGTGGAAATTAGAAGTAAAATCGAAAGGAAGCTAGGAAAAAACAAATGTAGTGATTATATATTAAATCCATAACTATAAGTATGTAAGATATTGAACTTTTTAAACACTATATTAACTATCGTTATGTTAATGATAAAAAAACATCCCCTTTAAAACGCGTTATGTGCCTTGACACTATTAGTGGTTTATTTAAGTGTACTGCGAGTTGAAAAAAAGTTTTAAAATCACTACTTTAGACCGACACCTAGGCTTAGACTTTGCATTTAAGTTTTAGTTCGATTCCAAAGAGGTCCTAAAATGTATTCATGTATGATTACTATTTTTACGCGGTTGTTGGGCCACGTCTACATGTTTGACCTGCGTTCATACGGGCATCGTTAGTCCCACAATGCAGTTGGGCCACAAGTTCCTTCTTGGGACTTGCATTATGCAACAACAGCTTTGTGGGTACTTGCTTCAGTGGCCGCATGGTCTAAGGCATCACTCTCGCAATAAAATAGATTTCCGATGACCCTGAGATCGGGGTTAGAATTCCGGTCTGGTGTAATGAGGGTGGTTTTTCCTAAATGGTTTTCCACACAAATGTGGGTACACTTTATCTATTTTCAACCTTCCTAATCCCTAACTCACTAGCGTAATTAGTATATGCGTATAGCCTGAACAGGTAGTAAAACGGGGTGCTAAAAAGCCATTTGGGTTACAAAGTTAAGATAAATTATATCATACCACTGCTTTAGATTACCGGGCAGACACTTTAACTGCTGATATAAGTAGTCGGGAAATACATTACAGGAATACAGGTTGCACGTATACCGTACACAATACAGTCCTAGTCCAACATATGAATCGTGTACACAATATAACATTGTAATTCAAGAGAGGTGTTATGTCACAAGTTTTACAAGATAAAAGAATGCTGATTACTTTTACAAATTACAAACACAGAGAATAAGTTAGCAAATTTATGATAATTGGTGCTAATAGATCCTTGTGGATAAAAACACGATATGAAAATGTCCGGATATTTTTCTTGTCTATTTACAAGTTAGAGTTATTAACACCCGATCTATCCTTCTGAATAAACTGGACTTCGGCTAATCGTGCCTTGTTTGATACACCTCCATGATAAGTGTCAGAACAGGATTCGAAATCAATATTTCTTAAAAACACTGGACTTGACTTTGGATATTCAACAATTTGTTATTTTTGGTATCTTTAGAATAGCTACTAATGATTTGTCTCATCGTTCTTCCAAGCTGCCATAAGAATACCGTCAAGATTAAAATGTTCTTACCCAATTCGGTGACCGAATAGTCTAAAGCGCTAATCTCGCAATAGACTAGACTGACGATGATAGGGAGATCAAGTTCGAATATAGGTTGGGTGTACTGAAGATAGTTTTTCAAAAAAGATTTTCCACACTCCCTCTACGGAAATGCGGATACATTTCCTCTAAATATAACCTTCCTAACCCCAAAACCATTAGCGTGATTAATAAATAAGCGTATAGCTCGAACGGGTAGTAAGACGTTGTGATAAAGAGAAAAAAATCTTATCTGAGCGCTGTTTCGAAAATCTTTAATAACTGAAGTACCGCTTATTTTTCGTTGCCGCCAATTATTAATCATAGTTAAATAATTACTCGTTCTTCTCATAGGATGTGTTTTATCAAAGTTGGTACAGTGAAAATCCGAAAAAAAAAAAGAGACAGTGGAAAAACGTCAACATATAGTGTTTAGTAGTCTCTATTACGAAACAAAATGGCAGACGTAAATTTTTACTAGCCTTTATGTTAACCGAAGGTCTTAGTTATGTCCACGAAAAATGTAAGCACAATCGGTGTTGTAATTTTTGCGTGAAAGCGTGAAAGCCGAAAAAAAGGTCAAAAAGTAGTGTTTTATAAGAGCCAAATTGAAACAAAATGCTTAAATTAATTTTAAATTAGCCTATATGTTAAATAAAGGTCCGAGTTATGTCTATACGAAATTTCAGCACAGTCGGTGTAGTGGTTTTTGCATGAAAGCGTAACAGACAAAAACCTATTCATTTTTATGTAGACCTAAGTCATTATTAGTAAGAAGTGCACTAGACAGGTGGTATTTAAGTTTTATTCCATTGCACCAATATAATGACCGCGAACACTTCCAAAAGCAAATAACCAAGGACATAAAACTGGGGAGTCTCAGGGGGTCTGAGCCCCCTTTGGAATTTATGGAACGCCCCCTAGGATATAAAACCCTTTTTGAATAAAGGTATAAACACATTTTCTAGAGGACCCCGCTTATAAAAGTTAGCTTTCCATACCCTTGCAAATACCCTTTAACGAACCCAGGTTTTTCTGTAATGATTATTGCGCAACTTTCGAGGATTGTATTTTAACAAGTTTGTACAATGGTGTGATGTATTTGGTATAAAGGGATCTATATGTTTCAAAGACTTTAAAAATAGTTTATATTAATTATGTCCAGGAGGAAAATCAGTTGAAAGACGCGACTTTCAACAGGCGTGTAGAAAAAAAAAAGCGATAGTCTCAATAAGGCTTTCCCCCTCATAACAATTTTCCATAATGGAATTTTTCTTCATTAAGGAATTAAAATATTTACACAGTAATTATTGATAAAAATCAATGAGATCAATAAAAGAATAACCTACCTTGGATAATGTGAAGATACTTAACTTTTGAAAGTGTTCTCGGAATATGACACAAAATCTTTTAACAATAAATTGTTAAATTGTTGGTTAATTTGAAATAGTACTTTAAAAACTCTTGTATTTATATGTAAAGTCTTTGTTCACTAGTCACAATGCCGGTCTTTAAATGCTTGATGAGACTGCACGGTTATACGATTTTAATGGATGTCTCGACGAAATGAGCTATCCAAATCGCTCCAAATAGCACAAGACCGATCTTGAAACTAGTAATAAAGGCCTAACTACTTTTTAACACACTACTCAGAAAAAAGTATATAATTATATTTATTTGTATAAGTACGTTAAACATCAACTTGTGTCATTGTGTTTGGGTTTTAAGCTTATTTACTAATTATGCTAATGTTTTTAGGGATTAGGAAGGTTGTATTTAGAGGAAATGTGCCTATATTTGCGTGGAGGTAGAGTGGAAAACCATTTATGAACCCCCCTCAATACACCCGATCAAGGTTCGAACCTTAATCTTCCCATCATCAGCAGTCTAGTCTACTGCGAGAGTAGCGCCTTAAATCATGCGGCCACCGAAGCAGATTTTAAAATATCGAGATAAAAGGTTTTGTTAGAAATCTCTACAATTTTTTTAAATTAAATTATTCTGATAGCTTTTTAAGGTCGTTTAACAATAAGCAACATTATTTAAAACGGTCATGTGTGGTGAATGTTCCTTAATTTATTTGAAATTACAATTTATCAGAAGAAATATTGAGAACTACATCATCACACTAAATTCTCTTAAAAGTGAAATTTTCACATAACTAAGATTTTCTTGACAAATAAAATACAAAACTTTGTCTTAGAATGATAGAGCTTGAATAGTAAACGACGAAATGAGCTTTATAAGAGAACAATTTCTTTATATTGGGATAACTAAGTACCATAAAAGTTTTTTTTTTTAACAATTGGCATTTCTGATGTCGGGAAATTGTTACAATCGTTCAAATGAAAATATTAGCTTAAACACTCTCTATTCCGTGGGCGACCGCCCCCTTAATTTTTCTCAAGGAGAACGGCAACAACAGGTATCGTCACGGGAGCTATTTGTGACTGATGCGTAAAGAAATAACGTCCTTCAAATGGCCGCCACCTCGAGGAACATTTATTTGTGGCCAGTGTTACCAACGGCGGGCTAGTGACGCTAAATTTAAAATACGCCCACGAACTAGTTTAAAAATAATTCTTTAGTTGTACATGACGAAAAAAAAATTCACCTAACTACCCATTTGGGCTATACGCATACGTATTAATTACTATATTGTGCTAGGGAGGAGGAAGGTCGAATTTAGAGGAAGTGTACCCGCATTTGCATGGATGCCAATAACTTGTATCAATTTAGGGTAAACCACCCTCAGTACACCCAACAGGGATTAGAACCTCAATCTCTCTGTCATCGGCAGTCCAGTCTAAGACGAGAGTGACCATGCAGCGAGTAAAATTGAAAACAAAATCTTTAGATAAAACTAGTGATAAAAACATGATTAAAATCGCACTAGTTTCGATTGATAGACCCAACTTTGTAGAACCTTAATATTTTCACTATCAATTTAGGTGGGTTATAATTATAGTAAGGTGACCTGGCGGTCTAGGGGTAAGGTGTCAGACTTCTATGCTGGCGGCCGGGGTTCAATCCTCGGTCCCGGCAAAGATTTATCTGATTACCAAACCCTTCCTTCACCTCTGACAAGACATCTTGTGAATGTGGGGAATGCCAGGCCTCCACCGTGGTTCGGATTCCACGTTAAACTGTAGGTCCTCCATTTCATCTCACAATCACCCTACCATTACACATTAGCGTAAGTGCGTATAACCCGAACGGGTAGTAAGA
>CABFOV010000630.1:36491-46833 GCA_902141375.1 Timema poppense | reverse complement strand
GGGGGGGGGGGGGGGGGTGGGTCAAGTCTTGTTTGGTTTGAGCTGCCTGTGACGCAGAGATCAAGGTTCGAATCCCAGTCAAGTATTCTAAGTTTTATTTACCAAAGGGTTTTCCACTTTCTCTCCACGCATGTGCCTCTACAGTTTATCTAAATTTCACCTTACTAATCTCAATTCCATTAGTGTAAATGTGCAAAGAGCCCGAAAGATTAAGAAGCTGTTCAAAATAACAACATATATTTGGGATAACCGATACTAAGAAGAGATACCTTGAGTTTATTCCGGGTGGCACCCAAAATCGACTAGCTGCATTTAAGTTACGTTATCTATCATCCAGAGATTTTAGAACATGTTCTGTGTCCAAACTTAGGTTATCATCCGTGACTCAAAGATAATTTTATTCATGTACAGTACGTAAAATTCTCCTTAAAAATAAGCTTTATTTTTTAGGACTCTTTTGGTTTGTTCTAAATAGATGCAATCTATTTAAAAAATAATTTGTTGTGGTATTGACACATTCATAATTTTACCAGAACCATCACCTCTAACAATAAAAGGTATCCAAATCACTGTCTCTAATTTCTCACAAAGGCTCTCACATCTTTGTTTTTATAAGATAGTCAAGATTTATGTCCATCCCCAACCATAAAAACCCATTAACCCCCAAAAAATGTTTAACACTTTCGTGGTTTTGCTGGGCTCGTATTCTCTGCATGTCTACCAAAACGACGAAACTTGCTAAACCCTGAACTACACGATTACTTTCCACTAGAGCTGGACAGATTTATTGATTAAGGCTATATATGAGCTACATCTGATAGTCGATTGGGCATATGCTGACCTCTCTGTGATTTAAACTCTCCTTAAACGCTGGCCCTCAGCTGAGTGACTTCCTTTAAATTGATGGTTGCAATCCTAGCAGCTTGGATGAAAAATACCTTGTTCCAAAATAAGAGCTATATTAAAGGACCAGTAGACCCTAAACAGTTTGTATTTCATAGATTTGACCAACAAACAGTACGCCAAGGGGTCTCTTAAGATATAGTTCAAGAATATCCCAAACATACACGACTTGACTATATTTTTAATTCCATAATTAATATAGATACTGATTTGCCCTGATTCTGGTATCATTTATTGAATTTAAATTGTTATAGTTTTTTTTATCTTAAGCAAAAGGTCTACATTTACTAGATCGCTATAAGATTTAGTCATTGAACAAGTTTTTTTTTAATATTCCATAATGCAAAAAAAGTAATCGAAAACACCGGACATTTAGCTTCATCTCACAATGGTCGATCCAATCTATTTATAATACAAAATTGGGAATATATTATGCCTTACCAGCCCCAGTCCAAGTTTACTGCAAACATACGTAACATAAACCAAATTAGAAATTAACTTTAACAAACCGCACAGAATCGCCCGCAGCCTAAAACCATTTATTTAGATCTAACCAAGGTAGTCCGTGCACGCGATTGAGCTAAATACACCAATTTATTTATTCGCTAGAGTTTGGTTATACACTGGTTACAAGTAGGAACTCGTAAATATAAGCTAATGTAAATTACTCAACCAAAGCGGCTGATTCATGGTTTAACAATTTTTTAATCCAGATACACTTCCATGTTCTATTTTATCAAAATCTAGGTTTAATGCAAGAGCAACTCTATATGATAGTAACTATAAAATAGGTGACAAGGTTTATTAAATCATGTGATAGAATTGTTTAAAAAAAGCATTAGTAAAATTAAATATAAATACCAAACATCATGTCTCTTAACAAGTAGGCCTAACCATTCTTCTATATATTCAGGCTTTTTTGTAATATAGAATAGGAATATTGCATTTGTAATGATTATAATAAGTAATCAATCAATTTTATGTCTATTATTACAGATTCGTGAACAATATTTGCACTTTCCTCAGTCTACTATAAAAATGATGAAACTAGATAAATCTTATTTTCTCTCTGTAAATTTGTTGAGCACATTATTTTATTTTTAATAATAAATATTTTAACTTAATGCAATATGTACTTACTGTGGCGCCAAAGGTATTTTGAATAGTAATGAAGGAGTCATCACATTTTATACGCAATTATGTTAATCCCTGCGAAAGTCATATCCATCTCATCCAATTTGGCAATGAAGTCAGTCATGTCGTGTCATACAGACTGGTTGATTCTGACAATTAAGGTTTACTCTGAGAATAATAAAAGCAAACTAAACAGAGTACGTTGGAGAGCCAGAATGTAATACAATTTAGGTTGATCGGTCAAAAGATAAGACAAACCACGCATCCAAACAGCATAATTAGCAGAAGAGTTGGCCACCTGGATAATGTGGTAGACACGAACTTAGCAAGCTGTAACTAGCGTACTCTGAATACTCTGAATAATTTGCCTGATGAGCTAAGGGTCCTCGGCTCGATTCCCAGCAAACTTAACAAATTATCATTAGTGAAATGTGGGTTTCCCCCCATTTCACAGTGATAAATTAACTAAGGGAAGGCCGAGTGTTGCGTCTGTTCTAGATAGTTTTTAAAGTCAATTTATCATATTATCATTATGTTCAGAAAGTGCACGTTAAATAAATAAAATTTTAAAAAAAATCTGGGATTGACATTCTTATTAAAGTCTAATACTAGTAAACGTATATTTAATTAGAAATGCAGTACGTTTAACCTATTCCATTAAGCTAAATTGTTACAATCGTAAGGGCTGGCATTAATTTGTATTAGTAGAAATCACAATTTTAAAAAGCAAGAACAACATAAAATATTACTATAGAGACAAGGACGTTTTAAAAACATTGCTTGGATATAATTTAATACACCATGTGTGTATCCTGTGTTACATCAATAATATTTTCTTTCTTTAAGGCCATGATATATTAATGCCGTGTGTTGCCCACACGGTTAAGACGTCTGACCTAACAGGAAGGTCTTCACATGGAATCGTTTCCTCTCCCATAAATTTTGATATTCTCAATTCAAATAACATGAACTATGCTCATATCTTTCTCATAAATGCTAAGTTAGCTACAGTCGCCCCATGGCTTCTCTGGTTCTGACTGACAGCTCACAGCTGACTGCTTTGAAAAGCTACCAGACCAACCTATATGATCTGTAAACACATGTGTTTAGCAGCTGTCACTCCTGACAGTCAAAATTTAGGTATATACCTAAATGTTGACTGTTAGAAGTCAGCTGTGAGCTGTCAGTCAGCACCAAAGAAACCATAGGGCTACTGTAGAAGCTAATAGCTATGTAATTAGCATATCAGTAGATTTTTTTATTTTGAGTGTTTCAAACAGTTTTTCCTTTGATAAGTAAATAATCAAAGCCAAAGGAGAATAAATTAATAGAGGCATGGTCGTACCAATAATACCTACTCTTTTTTATGAACATCTCAAAATATGTCCGAGAAAAATAATTTTTTATGGTCTTGGACAGGCCCCTTGAATAAAGTTCAAATTTTGGTAGAAAATAGTAAAAATAGTTGATGCGTAGAGATAAAAGTAGGCCACAGTGATGTGCACGCGGGCTAAGGCGTATGTCTCATCCGGTATAGTTTGATGGGGATAGAGAGCTTGAAGTTCAAATCCCGGCTGGATTTAGTGACGTTTTTATTCCTCTTAAGTTATTTTCTTATCTCCCTCCACGCAAATGAATACATATTTACTCTATATTATACATTCATAATACAACCCTGTTACTGTGAATATGCAGATAGCCCAGACGGGTAGTAAGATGCGGTGTACAATATATTTATAAGCAAAATAATAAGTGCTATTTTAGCTACGAAAGGATGTGTCATATTATTTTTATTATCAAGTAGCATATTAAGCGTGACTGTTCGAATATTTTTTCAGCTCATAATCGTTTTATATTATTTTGCCACCACATGTATTTATGCACTAGGAGTTGGGCCTTTCTCCGAAAGGAGCAATTTGATCGCGTTTGTTTATGTTTAGGGTTTTTTCGTCTGTGGTACCGGAATCTAGGTGTTTTTCTAATAACAAAATAATTAAAATTGGTTACCACACAAATAACTTATTTTTCTTTGTTTAGAAAATTTAAAGCCCCCTATTTCATCCAAATTGGACTCAATTTGTATGTTGTGTCCGCCATCTTATAATTTTCAAGTTTCTGACTCCCCCTATTTCTACCCCCTGCCCCCGATTAAGATGGTATGTTCCTTAGCGTCCATACCAAATTTCAGCTCTCTAGAGTATCGTAAAGTGGGATAAAGAGCCATAGAAGGACAGAGAGAGACCACATAGATATTTATAGATATTTGTGACAATTATTTACTTTCATTTAGTGTCAACTATATAAATTATAGGTGAGCTGGCGGTCTAGGGGTAAGGTATCAGACTTCTGTGCTGGCGGCCGGGGTTCAATCCTCGGTCGCGGCAAAGATTTATCTGATTAACAAACCCTTCCTTCACCTCTGACAAGACATCTTGTGAATGTGGGGAAAGCCAGGCCTCCACCGTGGTTCGGATTCCACGTTAAACTGTAGGTCCTTCATTTCATCTCACAATCACCCTACCATTACACATTAGCGTGAGTGCGTATAACCCGAACGGGTAGTAATACGCGGTGCTAATAATAATATATAAATTATATAACTCGCCAAACATGTTTATTTTTGAATGCGTTTCAAGATTTTTAATGCACCGAGTATAATGGTAAATATACGTAATATGCAGACACACTTTATCAAGAAGCTTTATTAAAAATGTTATTTAGTTGAGGTACTTAACGATTTTATCAGAACACGACTTATAAACTAACTTAAATCTGGAACAGACACAACATATAGGCCCCGACAGTTAATTCATCACTGTGAAAGGATAAACACAAATTTAAGGTTTAACACTTTGATAGTGAATGCCATTGAAGAATGAAGGTCTATTTGAAAGCTGAACCAAGGAAACAAAAGAATACAGTCATACTTTGACGAAAAATAAATAACAAGTGTCTCACCCAAAAGTTCTCACCATTTGTTTTAGACTCAACCTTGAATGTTTAAAGAGGGGGAATTTGACATCAGGTGAGAGCATTGAGAATTCCAAATAGAGAAACCAAGGTTATAGAGATATAATTGAGCATTTTTCTTGCATCTAAATTACATGTTGCGTCATAATGACCTTTTCAATTTTTGTAGCCGTCATCGGAAATATTTCACGGAGTGTCAGTTTATAGTGGTATAATGTACATTATACATTGGTATAATGTAGAATACATAGCCTTTTACTCGCAAAAAAAAATGCACAATGAATTGAACCAAAGTATTTTTCGGGACATATATTAGTGATGAATAAATCACTACCAAAATTATATTTCTCTTCTGAAATGACAAGTAAATCTGCGTGTGAGAGTAATGGATACCAACATATCAAAGCACGCCATAAGCAGGGCCATTCTAAAGCATTTGGAGGCCAAGCGCTCTCACTTTTTTTGAGGCACACCCGGACCCCCCCTGTGTAAGGCACGTATTTTTTATGAATAATACTTATAATATTGTACAATTTTAACAGTTTACATCATTTAGTTCCAATGAATGAATTTTAAAAAATCTGTATTACTCAGTGTTTAATAGTTCTATATAATGTATCCTTTTAAGTTTATGGCTAATGAATATACTTCCTTTCCAAAGAGGCCCCGGGCTGACCCCCTATTCTTCCCTTTCCCCTCATTAACACAGGCCAACAACGGAAACTTTGCAAAAAAAAAAAATTGTAGGTTAAAATTGTATATACTTTTTCATTTAATATATTATAATTTGTAACAGAATATAAAAAAATGGTTTATCAGTAAATTACCTTAAGTGATCTTTTTTACAAAAACAAAGTATACAGTGTTATTTATATTTAAAACATCCCCCAAATACCCAGTTTAGACAAAGTAGTTAAAGCCATCTACAAAATAATACGAGATTTCGAAAGTCGATCTTCAGTCAACTACCCGCTATTTAAGAGCTAGAATTACCCGCTTCGGTGGCCGCATGGTCTAAGGTGCTACTTTCACAACAGGCTAGACTGTCGAAGACTGAGATATCATGGTTCTATCCCAGTCAGGTGTACTATTTATATTTTCCTAAATGGATTTCCACTCTCCCTTTACGCAAATGCAGGTACACTTCCTCTAAATTTAACCTTCATAATCCCTAACATTTTAGTGTAATTAGTACAAAGGAGTTTAGCCCGAACGGTTAGTAAGACACGGTGCTAAAAAAAATCACGATTGTCCCTAGAGGAATGAACACACATAATTATATTATTATTAGCACCGCGTCTTACTACCCGTTCGGGTTATACGTAGCATATAATTATAAATATCAAGTCTTAACGAAATCCACCATCCGCTTTGGGAGTATTTTCAGGCACAGACAGGCATTACAAATTGGAAAAACAGATATATTTTTTGGTGCACATAAAACATTCAACAAAATCTCTAGACAAAAAATGTTCATGATTGCAATACTCTATCTATGATAAAGTAAAAATAAAATTATAAAACATACATGTTGCATCTACTGGTACTTATTAGATCTAGCAGGCCTTTACTGTGTTACCACAATAACAAAGTAACCAATTTGAACTGGAATTATTATTTAACACTAAAATAAATTGAATTTATTTAGATAAAAAAAATATTACATTCCTTAATATAACGTATGTGCTCCTAAAGTTGTTTATTTTGCGCCATATTTTATACCGCGTTTAGTAACGCAAGTGAGGAAAAAACGATAAAGGTAGAATTTAGAGGAAATGGACCCATATAAATAAGTGAAGGGAGTGGGAAAACCATATTAAACCAGCTTGACCCACGTACCTACCGATGTGAGTTAAAAGCTTTTGGAAATAAGTTAGTGTCGATATTTCCTCAATCAAGAAAATACTGAAGCATGAATTTGGCCTTACCAACAAATCATTATAATGAGGTCTTGTTTACCTAAGCGTGAAATATAAATTTACTACGCGTAGCTCATGGATAAAAAAGTAGCCATAAAGTTTGTTAATGAAAGTGTACTTTAAATGTTCTCTTACAAATAAAAACATCTACTGTTAATGGTACCCGCTTCGGTGGACGAATGGTGACAGCATTTTCATCCGGTGTGCCATGGGAGTTTAAGAGAAGATCGAGAAAAAGCGAGGACAACATTGAAAAGTAAAAATAAATATTTTGAAATCCATGATCAACATTATTTTAAAAAGAATTACAGTATTGCTCTTTTAATTAGAAGTCAAAGGTATATATCTAAAGTAATTCGAAATATTTAAAATTCTAAATAACTCTTTTCATGAGTTTCTAGGGAGCTGGTACACAATAAATAAATCAATCACCTCAAAATATGCTACATGTAATCAAACACATTTTATATATGCTAGATAAAACATACATACACAATCTATATTAAGACGAAAGCCCTGATTGACTCACTCATCACCGTATCTCACGAACCCCTGGACTTAGAATCCTAACATTTTGCAGGGAGGTCACTTTCAGTCAGTAGGCATCCGATAAGAAGGAATTTTGCGAAATTTAACCCCTAGAGGGGTGAAAATGGGGTAGAAAATATAAGCTTTTTCCGAAACCACTTAAGCTAGAAACATGAAATTTGGCCGTAGGGTTCTTTATCAAAATCGAAGAAAGAAGTATTCGACGAATTTTCGATATTAGCGTCTTAAGGGGTGAAAACAGGGGTAAAAACTTTATTGATAAGCACGCATATCTCTGAAACCATTTAAGATAGAAACTTGAAACGAAGGGAAAATATTCTTCTTAAAAAATACATAAATACATGTTCGACGGTTTTACGAAAAAATCACCCAAGCGGGTGAACGGGGAAGAGGTGGATTATTTCTAGTTGAGATATATATATATATATATGTATATGTATGTATATATATATATATATATATATATATATGAAACCACTTAAGCTATAAATGTGAAACTCGGGGAAAATACTCTTCTTAAAAAACAAAGAAACGTGTGTTAAACGTTTTTTTAAAAATAACCAAACGTGACAAACGGAGAGGGGGTGCGTTTTTCGAAAATCCGCTATATCTTTGAAACTGCTTAATCTAGAAACGTGAAACTCAGGAAATATTCTCTTCTTAAAATAAAATAAATAAGTGTTCGACGGTTAAAAAAAAACAATAAAAAACTACCTGAACGAGTAAACGGGGAGAGGGTGGGGTTTTCGAGTTGAGATATATTTCTTTAACCTGTGGACGTAGAAATGTGAAATTTAGCAAGAATATTCACAACTACTTTCCAATGTAATAGAAAACTGATAGCTAAAAAGAGTGTGTTGGGAAAGAGGAGTTGGGGGTTTTCAAAATTTACCAAACTAATACAAACACTTTATAACATTTTACTGGCTATAAGTAAATATTTATTTTTAAATAAAGATCGTAAACATGGAGTTGATTGCCATGATCTTTGGTGAGCAGTGTTTTTTCTTTTTTCTCAAAATGTACATTATTAATTACATGAATGTTCTTTGGTGGAATATGATACGCTTTTTTTATTGAAGTTTATTCAATAATGTTTATTGTTTAGTTTAATTTATATAAAGTTTGTGCATTAATTTTTTTGCTACAATGTAATTTTTTTTATATATTGGTTTGTATATAGAAGTTTCGTATTTGGTTAGCAATAAAGATTTTGTGGTGCGGTACGATTTCGGATTTAAGGTTACTTAACAGTTTGTTATAATTTTGTATAATGGAGATAGAAAATATCTTGGTAGATGGTATAGAGGTGCCTAAACGTGTTGTGCGTATGAACGGTGATGGAGGATGTCTTTTTTTACGCGTTATCATACGCCGTGTTTGGCACTGACAGTCTAGACCATGAGCTGCGATACCAGATAGTAGACTATATATCTGAGAATTGGGACAGATTTCAAGTGTTTACCATGGACCATGAGGGGAACAACTTGGTCAGCAAGGAGACGTACTGTATTGAAATGTAGAAGCTTAGCGCCTATGGTACCACCTGCGAGCTGGAGGTGGCAGGACAGTTGTACCCCAGGAGGTTTGAGAAGAACAGGAATAGGAACTTATTAGTAAGTTTTGGGGAGCCTGGTAAGGATGTAAGGAGGCTCAGGTTTACTGGTTATCTGTCCGGGGGTTACTTTGATGTGCACCAGGCAATTGAAGAGCTGCCATATTTATCCCACTTTATTCCAAATCAACCCAATACTTCTTCATTGCAATGTCCCAATAATATTCCAAAGAAATAAGGTGGAAAAACCATCGTGTCAGAGCTACGAATACAATAAGTGATAAACAAATGTCTAAAGTTGCTGCTAAATACGCTAAAAAAGTCCAGAAGTTAATCGTGCTGTTGTTGCTGTATTTTCATTTAAGCGTCTGGAGGCAAGGGGAGGACATCCAAAGTCACCCTGGAGTGAAGAAGGATAATGTTTTAGGTAGAGTGTACAGGGTTCACCCTAATAACTTGGAGTGTTATAATTTGTGTCTCATACTCCACGAGGTACGAGGACCAACATCATTCTCAGACTTCAAAACAGTAAGTGGTCACAGCCATCCCACATTCCAGTATGCTTGCAGAGCGTTGGTTTTGTTGGAAGACGATGGTCACTGGGACAAAACTTTGGAAGAAGCATCCTTATCTGAGTCTCCTTTCAAATTGAGAGAACTGTTTGCAATAATGTTGGTTTTCTGCCAGATTTTAGACCCGATCCTGCTGTGGGAGAAGCACAAGGGCAGTTTCACCGAATACATTATTATTATTAGCACCGCGTCTTACTACCCGTTCGGGTTATACGCATCCGAATACATTAAAGGGCAGATGGAGATGGATTGTCCAGATATTGATGTCCATCAGGGTCTGGACATGATATACAAGTGGCTGATGTGATGGTTTCATGGGCAACCGAGACTGCATCAGGATATTGAGCTAAGACGTTGATGCTCTGTCGAAAACAGTGTATGACAACGAGCCAAGGCTAACGGACAATCAGATGACGGTTTACAAGAATGTTATTAAAAGCATAGGCGGTGGAGACGGCAGTATTATGTTCTTGGATGCCTAAGGAGGTACAAGAAAAACATTCTTGATAAACGTGTTACTAGCCAAAGTTAGAAGTAACAAGGGAATTGCTATGGCTGTTGCTTCATTGGGCATCGCTGCAACGATTTTGGAGGGGAATAAAACTGTTAATTCTGCCTTCAAACTCCCCTTCAAACTGAATCATACAGAAACCCCCATATATAACATTTCAAAAACAGCAATATAGCCCAGGTGCTTCGAGATTGCAAACTTATCTAATGAGGCGAATGTACTGTGTCAC
>CABFOV010000630.1:0-21804 GCA_902141375.1 Timema poppense | reverse complement strand
GGGGGGGAGGAAACATATAATAAGCAATATAAAATTGTATTTTAATTTACGTTATAATCTAAAATCTTTTTTGCCCAAGCCATAAGCAAACATAATTTAAAAATTGTATCCGCAAAGTTCTTTAGATCAGATACATTTTCCAGTCTCTCAACGTAAGATTGGGTGTATTTGAACATAAGCAACGTTCCATGTCGCTACAACGCCTCAGCCATATTACCCACGGAGCCAGACAATATCAGAACAATTATTTATGACATTTATTTTGTATTAAATAAACTAATTTAAGCTACTTTCATCGAGAAAATAAAATGCCGACAGATGATTTTGAACCTAATTAAGACCTATTTGGATTATTTGTAAAATAAGTGTAAGGTATCCAATTGTTCTGTAAAATATGACCTAGCTAATAAACGAAGAATAATCCAATAATTTATCTGCTCAGTAACAGTTTTTGGTGTTTGTCTTAGGTCATCTATATGTTCTACGCAGAAACGGACTGAAGTGAAACCATCTTCTCAACCGACAGAGTTTAGGCAGCCCGGAAATGACAGCCTCGAAAATAACTATGCCGAGATAGAACTCCTTGAAGTTCCACCAGCTTTCAGGGACGAAACCGAGACCAGCTACATACAACACACTGAAAGTGGAACGAAACCAGTAGGCCCTGGTTCTTCAGATTTGAAAACAGAGCACAAATCCACAGAAAGCCTCAAAGAAGCTGAGAAGAGTTTTACATATTCGCGTGAAAGAAAAACGGTCAATCAAACCAGCGCCGCAAAAAACAAGCAATCTTTCACCAGCAATTTGAATTCTTCTAAAATCCCTAGCCCCAAAGGAAACATTGAAATAATCGTCGATGATCGAAGTAAGGAATTAGCAAAGGATAAAGAAATCATTACTGAGGACATAAAAATAAACGTATCCCCAAAAGAGATATATAAAAAAAATGAAAGCACTGGTTACAATAAAGTCCTGAAAAACAATAGAACTTATCAATTGTCAAAGGAAAAAACAATTCTTCGTGGCATTAAAAATCGAAATGTCAGCATCATCTCCAAAGAACTTGAGGTAAACAGTGAAAAAGATAAAGTTTTCAACGCTATTAACAACGAAATAATATTTCCAGAAAAACACCCTTTCAATTTATTAAATTTTCAAAAGAGTAAAAACAAAAAGTCTAAAGAAGTTTATACAAACATTACCAATGTCACAAAAATAAAACGACACGACACAGAATCAGCTAATATTGAAGGTACTCGTAATTCAAGTGAAGGTATCGATAAAAAGCAACTTTGTGCCAATACCAAAAGTTCAAATCAGTACGTTTTGCCAGCTTTAAATTTAGAAATTTTAGTAAAAAAGACAGCTGGGCACAACAAAATTCATCAATCGCCAGAAAATACATTTTGTAGTGCTGCCTCTCTACAAAAAGAAAATAAGAAAAAAGAGAAAGTACATGACAAACATAACACAGTAGTTGAAATAAATGATTCATTTAATGTTGAATCCAAATTAGTACCTTCAAGTAAATTACAATACATTCCAAAAATAGAACACACGAATGAAAGGACGAGAGAAGAAAACTTACCAATAGTTGCATATAAGAACAACGAAAGTGAAATGTCACGAAGGCCCCAGATTCTCTACATCATAGATTCGACAAGCAGCAAAGGCGTTGCAAATCAGATAAAGAATGCAAAGAAACAGGTAAAGACCATTCATATATATATTTTTTTTTAAGACAACTTAGAACAAAATGCTTTATATTTGTCATGATTTAAAAAAATAATAATAAAACATCTCAAATATTAGCGAGTTGTCCACTATCAAAGTTAAATTTAAATTTTTAGATTTTCACTGTATTTTTTAAACAGTTTTGTTCAGTTAGTATAATATACATAAAACTGTATTTTAAGTTACTGAAGTAATACTGCACAAATAATTCAATCAAAAAAATTAAGCTAATCTTAAGCATTTTGAGCACACATGCATCTATACCAATTTCTAAAACCATGCTCTCTATATACCTAAATATATTCTATATAGTTTGGATTTTGTTTGAAAATGTATTATATGCTGAAATGTATACTTTGACCATAAGTCATTTTAATATAAAGCTACTCACTTCGGTGGTCGCATGGTCTAAGGAGTCACTCTCGCAATAGACTGGACTGCCAATTACGGGGAGAGTGGGGGTAGAACCCAATCGGGTGTATTGAGGTCTTTTTCCCTTAAATAGTTTCCCCATTCTCCCTCCAAGCAAATGCGGGTACATTTCCCCTAAACTCAACCTTTCCCATCCCTAACACATTAGAGTAATTGGTACATAGGCGTGTAACCCGAACGGGTAGTAAGGCACAATGCTAAAAAAAAATAAAAAAATACGAAGCTGTGTTATTTTGTTTATGATAAACATATTATATAATGCTACGCCCGTATCAAAATTAAATAAACTAAACGGCTTTGTTTTTGTCAGTATTTAATATTGCATACATACACAATCATGGTTACATCTTAGAATATACACTAAAATTAATTTTATAGGGGTTATTATTCTCACTTTGTGAAAATTAAAGGGAAATCAAAATTTTCAGTTTGAGTGCCTCAGACTTAGCTAATGTTCTCATAATCTTGTATTATTCGGATGCCTTAAATGTTATTTGTAGACAGCTAGATAATTACATTAAATAGATACATTACACTATAAATGTATCTAGTAGCTTCATCCTTATAACTAATGTTATACTTAAATTAATGTTACAGAATAAGGTAAATCTAATAATTAATCATTCATCAAGAAGAATTTCTTCTGACTAAATAATTGTAATAAATTGGTATTCATTTTTATTTTAACGTTTTATTAGCGAAGTATAAAATAGTTTAAAAAGTTTAGATGGTTATCTTAGTTTATGTGTGTTGACTTATGAATTAAAAGGGAACTGCATGGCCAAACGTATGATTGAATATAACACAAATATAGTTGACGAAATATTCACTTCAGATTATTAATTGATTATCTTCTAAACCCAAATAAACGTGATAGACATGAAAGTTAACTTTTTTTTTATTTAATGAAGTCGCTTATAGCCTATGTTAATTGCAGCTTTACTATTTCCTCGTTTAAAACGTGTTTTAGGAAAGACATAACTAGTGATATAACCCCTGGCATACGTTACCAAATATAGTTTTATGATTGAATCCACAAAATATATGTATGTGTGTGTGTGTGTGACAGGGATTAAACTGAATATTTTAAAGCCCTCACAAAATATTTTATTTTTTTATTTTTGGCCTGTTCAGGTTATTCGAAAATTGGGACTATGAGGGTTTAGGAACGAGGTTTTACTGTGCTTTCTCTAAACTAAATTAACAATTATTTAAAATTAAGAGGTTGATGACCCATGAGCTAAACATATTAATAATTTGTACTCTGGCCTATGTGTCAAGTTTGTAAAATCAACAAATTAGTTTAAAATACCTAATAAAGGACAAATAAGCAGTTATAATTTAATATATTGTTGGCACACACAACACACACACACATTAATATTTCCAGGGGACACGCGTTTAAAAGGCTATTTTACTTGTTGAGCCATCATCATTTATCACCGCGTCTTACTACCCGTTCGGGTTATACGCTTAAGTACTAATTACGCTTATGGATTGGGAATTGGGAAGGTTGGATTTAGAGGAAGTGAACACGCATCTGCATGGAGGGAGCGTGGAAAACCACTTAGGAGAAACCCTCCCCAGTTCACCCGGCCGAGATTCGAACCTTGATCTCCCCGTCCGCGGCAGTCGAGCTCAACACGACTAGCGCGTTAGCTAACTACGCCACCGAGGCGGGTATTGAGCCATCAAATTTAGTGTATTCATAGCTATTTATCCAAGGCTATTAAATATTATTACATCACATTTATATACTAAATGTTATATTAAATATTTTATATAATCAATATAAAATACTGTATGTATATCTTATTATTATTTGCACACTTAACCAAAACCTAGTAAATTAGTTAATTTATTGTTATTACTGTGTTTTCTGTCTTAAGACAGGTCCATTCCTTTTGTCAGTCAAACTTAAGACCTCCAATGCACCCTGTCCTCTGTTCCTCTATCTCCTAGAATTATCTTCTTTCGTTCAAGTCATCTAGTATTAGTTATGAGGTTTGATATTATTTGCAATTTTTGTTTACAGGATGTATCAGCAGCCAACAAAATCAAAGATGTAGACTCGCCCAATAATGATATAACACATATCGTAAAGACCGATGAAGAAATTTTGAAAACTCAAGAAGATAATCATGTCACAAGTAAACTAAGAACTTTGTTTGAAGAAAATAGCAACACAATAAAAAGAACACAAACAAGGAATCCACAAATCAATATAGGTTTAAATTCCGTGCAAACTACAACGGAAGATGATCGTAAACAATACCTTCATGATGAACCCAACACGTATGGTGAAAGTGAACAACATTTGAAGCCTCGTATATATGCTACGTTAAGTGTTGAAGATGTTGACACGGTTTCAAAAGATACAAATCATAAGATAGTATCTCACAGCCCTTTACATAAATCGTGTAGCTTCCTAGATGCAGTCAAAAGGAAAAGCCCACCATTGGTAAAAACACATACACCAGCCTTTAGGGCATTTAGTTGCAGTGGTCAAAAAGGAGAATCCCAGAACGATTTGCCTATATCACGCATTGTAAGAACAAAAAACTCTTCAGAGTCGGAAACATTTGACCAATCTCACTCAATAAGTCAAGCTAGCACTAAGAAAGGTTACCAAACATTAGAAATGAGCAAAGGCAACGTTAATGAAGGGATTAAATTAGATGACGAATACACGCATAAAAAGGAGAAACAGATGTTACACAAAGACGCTAGCGAATCAACAAAATCCAGAGCGTTAAAAAGTAGAAAGTATTCACCAGATAATAAAGCAGCGGCATTTGATGGTCTCCTACAATATCTCCAAGATTATCGTCACGGTCTTAGAGAGTTACTGGTCAACAATAACGTTGTTATAATTGAACCCATTCGAGAGCACTCTGGGAGGATGGAGCCTTGTTCTAATCATAAGATAGGTGGGTTCACTAATAACGGTAAAGTTAATGAACCGAATAATGAGAAAACATGTCGGATAACCGGTGCAACGGTTAAAAAAAGCTACGCTAATGAAAACCAAGATGTTTCTGCGATGTTTTCAAGTACATTACCCAGACAGCAAAAGTTTCAACAGCCAGTACTGAGGCGCCACTTCTTCTATCATCCAAAACGCACAAATCGAGAACTAGTTGATGAAGAACTACCAAATCCTGATACTGTTAAAAATGCTAGACAAGTATTTGAGAAGAGTTTATATCACAAGGGATCAGGGAGTGATTCAGGTAACAATAGCAGTGAAAGAAACAAGCCTAATAACAATCTGCATGAAGCAAGGCTGAACAAAATTGATAAACGACGGCAAATAAGATACCTGACGGCCGATACAATTCCCCCACAGAGCCTCGTATTGCCAAGGTGGACTGATACAGGAAGCGTGTCATCTGGTGTTAGTAGCGACCTCAGTTATGATCCTGATATAGATTTGTCATCACCTCGTGGAAATATTTTAAGCCGAAATAGCAATCATCATTATGACAATTTAGATGTATTTAGCAGTGACGATAATGATAACTCAGAAGAGAAACGCAACTGCTACAGTGACGACGAAGACGATGACGGGGATACTGGAGGTCATTACGTGCCTCCAGAGGTTTTAGACAAAATTAGAGCATGTGGCACATCCGTCACTTACTACGGTGGTCACGTTATTGCAAGTACTAAAGGGCCTTTAATGAGTCCCATGACTTTAGCTATAATGGATGAAATCAGAAAAAATAATAGCTCTACAAGAAAGAAAATATTCAGGAACAATTACTTAGGGGTGAAGTTTCGATTAGTTAAAAGTAATAGCTGCGGTAGTCGTCTGGAGCTGGCTGGGACAGAAGAAGGCGATAAATATCAAAACGAGATGGAAAAACTGAGTGTATCTGATAAAAATGTAAGACAAAATTGTCTAGATGATGAAAATAATAGTAAAGCAATCGAGGAACAAGAAAACACAAACTCAAACGGAATTGAAAACGAAGGGGGAAATAAGCTAAATGAAGCAATATTTAAAAAACATCATTGTGCTGTAAATAACGTACTTGTATACGAACACCAAGCAAATATTAATGAAAATGGAAATAAAACCAAGAAAAGCTATAATTCATCTAGTGAGGAAGATTGCTGTTTATCATTTGTACGACCGAAAATAAATAATATAAATGAAAAAATAAAAAACATAGTCAAGGACGATATTGGTGTTAAAATGAATAAATCAACACCAACTCACACATGGCAAGATTGTAGTAAGCCTAGAGATGATTCCGGAATGTATATTTTATCACTTTACGACAAGGCACCTGTTAAAATACCTACAATAAACGATATAGAGTTCGAGGAATTTGAAGTTTTTGATGAAAATACAAAACTATACACAGAGGATTTCAAAGAGGAAAATGTCACAGAACTGAACAAGAAAGTCCCCCTGTGTAAAACAGAAATGATATGCACTGAAACAAAGCAAAACAACAATACAGATATATCTGAAGGATCCCCAAAAAATCAAAGAATAACCAATGATAAAATCCAAGAAGATAATGATAGGAATGGAGTTCAAATGACTACATGGGCAAAACAAATTCGATTTGTAGAAGATAAATCATTGTGATTAATAAATAAAAGTTTACATTAACAATTCAAAAAAAACACGTCAAATCAATGAAAGATTTTTTTATGTTGAAACTCTTCATTAATAATACTTAGCAATAGAAAATAAAACATTTTTCATTGTTTAAACTATAGATCTAGTGTAATTTGTTTTAAATAATTCAAAATAAATATATATCTAAATTGTAACGCAAAGGAAGGGAAGCTAACCTTTGTTTACCCTGAGAGGTTTCAAGCTCACTTTGCATGCTTCAACTATGGAGCAGCTTATAATATAGGACCCCTGTTTAGTCCATCAAGGTAAGACTGCTACCTTTCAGGGTAAACGGAGTGTACATATTTTCTGTAAAAACATCCGTAAATAGTATAATATGTAATCTTCATGCGATATACATAACCAAATCAAATTGTAATGAATGAATGAGATTTACAACTGAAACTGGAGAAAAATAATATTAAATTATAAGCTTTCCTTTTAGTTTTACGCTTATTCATTTTAGAAAATTATAAACGCATTAACATATTATCTTTCGTGAAATAATAAGCTATATATAAAAATGTAACATAAAGTATGTAAGAGATAAAGTTATTTTAGTTTTCTTTTTTGAAATTCTTATTAATTTATATGACAAACTACTGCTTGGTAGGGTCAATAGG
Organism: Timema poppense; assembly: GCA_902141375.1. Taxonomy (NCBI): domain Eukaryota; kingdom Metazoa; phylum Arthropoda; class Insecta; order Phasmatodea; family Timematidae; genus Timema; species Timema poppense. The sequence continues at coordinate 14,379 of CABFOV010000630.1, read as the reverse complement.
GCCAAGGAACTTCTATTATAATTATTCTTAGGCCTTGTATGTTTGAATGACCATGTGTGTATACATAATAAATAATATGTTTATTTAGAGCCTAATTATTTTCCTTCAATATCCATTTCTTGGAAGAGTCACCAGCCATAATCTTTTCAACAAACATAAAATCCAAGATGTTAAGTTGGTTTCACACAATTTTTTAAAAAGTAACTGAATTTAAGAAGTAATTATAAATACCTTTTAATGTTTATTTTTATTCGTCTGTAATAGTGAGGTTTGATTTTCTAGTCCTGCAAGTATTAATGGCTAATTAACAAAGATTCTCGAGATGGTAACAAATACCAATGATAATATATTTAACCTCGACAGTAAGGTACCGAGTAAGCTCCAATCCAAACCGACACAAAAAAAATGGGGGAAGAAGGGAACGAACAATGTCACTGAACTACTTTGCTAACAGCTAAATGTATTATTAAAAATAGTGGCACGACATACTTTCAGATGAAGGCAAGACACCAGCAGATAGGCATAGTTATGAGCGTAACAAGTGCCACATGATTGTATATTAATTATAAGTAAGTCTACAATTTAAAAGATTGTAAACTCTTTTTAAAAACTGTGGAATTCACGAAAATATCCATATCAAGTTAAAGAAGGATAGAAACCACTTATTAAAACTATATTATGTAATAATTTCATTCTAAAGAGACTAATCGTTAAGTCTTAAAATTAATTTTTCAAAAGAAAAAAAACATCGCAGATAAAACAAAAAGGTTTTGAAAGAGAACACAAAATCCTCAGTTTATATCACGATGACAAGCTGGAGTTATACATATATACACACACACATGCATATATATATATATATAGAGAGAGAGAGAGAGAGAGAGAGAGACATATGCATATAGGCTGTTCTGAAACTCAACGCTCAAACTGCACATCTATTTTGTTTGACCCAAAAGTAATACAAAATCAAGGGTGACCTGGCGGTCTAGGGGTAAGCTGTCCAACTTCTGTGCTGGGGGTTCGGGGCTCAATCCTCGGTCCCGGTACAGATTTATCTGATTGCCAAACCCTTCCTTCTATCTCTGACAAGACGTGTATTAACAGAGTGTCTACTCAGTTAGAGGGAAAAAAATTCGTGACTTTTTGGTGACCTTTTTTGACCACAAAATACCTTCGGGGGCGTATAGCCCAAACGGTCAGTAAGACGCGATGCAAAAAAAATTCTTTCGGTAAACGGTCGAACATTATATTGTACATCGGGCCTAGATATTATAATAAAGAACACCTTGGAGTAGGGCAGAGGCTAGTTCCAAATGCTTCTGACCTTTTCCATGAATTTTCACTCCATTCAACCCACTGTGGCTTATATCAAATTTCGATTTATAAAATGTACAATAAGCCTTATACTGGTCATCTTCAACAGGGCGCAACCACTTTGAGTATTTATTTTCTTCAACAGTCAGCCAAAACTCTTTGAACGAACATTTACCAGGCATCTTTTAACCGATTAGCCTAAACTTTACACATAAAATCTTTGAATGCCCCCCCAAAAAAATTATGGATTTTTTTTGCAGCACACGATTAAAAAATAATTTAGGCCTAATATTGTATGTGCCCATTAGACAACAAAAATCATTTTAAAAATTGGTAAATTTCAACTGTTTTGAATGAATGGTCTTTAAAATAAATGAATTACGTCAAGGATTAAATATTAACACTAATAATATTATTTTATATTTTATAAAAAAAATACGCCATATTTCACTGCGAAAACTATTGTTATTTGCTGCCAAAGTTAATTTGAAATTATAATATAAATTTTACACCACCTTCAAATTTCAGCCGGATCATTGAAAGCGTAAAAAATTGATAATTGCCTCCAACATCTTGATCCAGATCCACAACACAGATGAACGCCCGGTTTCTGTAGAAAATATCCTGGTATTTTCCCGTATCATCTACAAAACCTGAATTCCAATTCATTCACTCTAAAACCATTATTTGTAGACACACACACGGCATAATGTACTCACACACCCCACGAGACAAGTAGCAAGCCAAATTAATATTTAATACAAGATGGCGAAAGTTAACCTTGTCGTTGGAATCACAAACAAAACAATCAGACAACTTCCTACTGGCGCGTGCCATCACGTGTAGTGGATAGCGCTATCTTTGAAGCATTCAAGTTGTTACGATGTGCGGGAAATTCAAACTAAAATTATTTTCGTGACTTTATGACCAAAATATTAAAAATGCATGACTTTTTCGTGACCTTTTTGCAATTAGTGACTTTTCGTGACTTTCGTGACCCAGTAGACACCCTGATTAATCACAACTTGTGAAAGTGTTGAATTCCAGGCCTCTGCCGTTGTTCGGATTCCACGTTAAACTGTAGGTCCTCCATTTCATCTCACAATCACCCTATCATATCACATTAACGTAAGTGCGTATAATCCGAACGGCTAGTAAGACATGGTGCTAATAATAATAATAATACAAAATTTCTGTATACTTACATCCGGCAAATTATGCTAATACCATTTAATTGTGTTAAAATATTCAGCTTAAAGCACCGGGAGAGCAAAGCTGTGCAAACATGCGTGTACACCAGGTTGCATGGGAGCTACGCAAGCGGCACTGCACACCTCGACCTCTTGGATCCCGGCAGCAGAACATACCACAATTAATAGTAAACAGCACACCAGTCCATCTATAAATGGGAATATGTTCTGAGGACTATCATTAACGGCCCTACAGCACATAAAGTGCTAGCCATGATTACATGTGCAGTGCTGCTCACCTAATTCCTATGAAAGTTTTTGTACACGCATGCATGCACAGCTTTGCTCTCACAGCGCTGTAAGCCAAAACTTTGAGCACAATTTAATGGTATTAGCATAGTTTGCAGTTTGGGGGTTGAGTTTCTGAACACCATTTATACGCATATACACACATATATATATATATATATATGCATCTACTGTAGCAATGTTTGATCCATTTTGACCCAATTGTTTTTTTTTTATAAACATTTAGAACTACGGCTCCTAGCTTGCGTTCCCTTCCAGCCCACATTAAAGCGTGTAATATATCAGCTAAGATGCATTTTTAATTGTTTAATTCTAATTGTAATAAGATATTCACATTGATAATTAAAATAGTTGATCCCGCTCAGAAAGAGTAAGCAATAAAACAGTTGCAGTCCGACACTTTAGCCAAGTCAGTATCTTGTCTGCCTGATGAGCTGAGGGTCCCAGGTTCGATTACAAGCATGGCTGAAAAATGTATGATTGGAGAAATCTTTCAAGGTAATGAATTAACGGCCGGGAATTGATAGTGTACCTGTTCGAGATTTAAGTTAAGTCATGTGCTGATATAATCAGTCAGTTCAGAGAGTGCGCATTAAATACTTCACATAATAATAATAATAATAATAAGTCCCATAGCTTCAATTCTGTTGAAGGTGGACCATCTAGATAAAGTAAACCAATAATAATGTCACTGGTTGGTCGTCGGTTTGATCATCCACGCCCTGGCATTGATCCAAGAAATCCAGGTGGTATAGTGGTCAGAGCTCCTGTATGTTGACCTATAGGTGCCGGGTTAAATTTCCGGCTGGTACCAGGGGACCATACTTGAAAGGGGGTAATTTCCATGGTCATTAGGGTTTGGTTAATTAGGCTTGAGTTAGGTTAAGAGCTTCATTGGCTCTACCCCGTCATATTCACTATCATACTCCTCTCACCTTACCGGGACATGAAAAGAGCCTCCACGGTAACGATGTAGGATTAGTACATTCGGTCTTACCTTGTACATTAGTACTGGATAATCTTTCTGAAAACTGAGCAACAAAGTGATGATGTCCAGACAGGCCATTATTATTATTGGAAGGGTATGGGAGAGGTTTAATGGGGAAGTTTAGACATAGCTTGAACTACCTTATCCTAGATATAAGATGTGTCCTCAAGTCTTAAAAGTTAAGCTCGCATTCCATTTGGTTGCCGTTCAAGAATGGGTAGGGGTTTAGATCTCAGCTGTATTAAATCGTGTCTAAGCGACACTACCAGTGAATTTCCTCTAAACTTCCTTCCTCATCTTTAACTCCTTAACCCTAGGATATAATTAGATCTAGCAGTTAAACTATATGAGAGACGAACTAAAAGAAACAAAGCCATCTTGAACCTATATCATTATTGTCATTATTGTCATTATTATTATTACTGTAAAGTTTCGATTCAAGCACACTCTCTTTGCGTCAAGGTATTCGATATTAATTTATAAAATAAATACTGCTCCCATTATGAATTGAATAAGTCTCTTTATTACCCGACCGCCATAAGTGCCGTATAGCATAAATAATCAAATTCATTCCTACCTTAATAACTGTCTCAAATATTTGCTGTGTCATATGACAACACGTAGACGACAAAAGAAAGGGATATTACAGGACCTTATAAAATATCTAGTTCCATAAATAACGTAATTATAATGTAAACATAACAATTTCATTGATGATTACAGTTTCATAGATGTTATTTTTTTTTTAAAAAACACTGTTTATATATTAGACCGTCAGATTATGAAATAGCACTATACTACTGTACAGCCCATTCGCCACTGGAGTGGTAGTAACTGGCAACCAGCAGAAGTATTTTTTGTTATTAATGCCTAAAAGACACTAATGTGGAAATAACTATTATTTTCTTAGTAATACCTTTTATTATTCAAAAATAATAGTAAACGTTTCTAAAAATATTTCCTTAAAGATAAGTGTATAGTTTTCCTTTTAATAACTCAATGAAAGAATAAACACATATTAAAAAAACTATTATGTTTTTTGTTTCGCGATCTTGGCAACAAGAGATATATTAGGGGATTAAATAATAAGTTAAAAATTATTATAATCACACTCGTATCTTATTTTAACTGGCCAACAAAATAAATAATTTTTTTTTTTTAAACTTCGGGAAAGAGACACCCAGAACATTGGTTTCATAGTAAAACGTTTTTATGTTGTAAAGGCATGCTCATGAACACAGCCATATACTGTATGACGTCATCAACCACACTTTTTTTCGGCTGGTTCGTCACCTTACTTTATTTCAGCTGGTTAGTCATCTTAATTTATGAAGAGAAGGCAGGCTTATAATATATTGTTTGTAAAGTATTTTTAAGTGAACTACAAAGGACATTTATCTCTCTATATATAAAGGGTTTGTTTCACAAGTTCGTATTTCAAGAATGTAAAAGCGCGTAGAACAAATAACTAAAAACAAAAGTGACAGTAGGCCAACCTTTTTTAAATAGGGTCTTGCAAATTGATACATGAGAGTTGATATGGAATTTTTTTTTAACTGTCACTTAACATCACTCCTATGACGAAAAGACTGTAGGCCTACTATGCATTTACTACTAAGGGGGCCGCCTACCGATGCGCTCAAACACGTAGTGAATGTCCCAAAATGCCGAGTTATTTAAGAAGTGGTATGTTAAATGGCAAAATACGTCCCATTGGATTAAAAGCCTTGTGTTTAAGCGTTTGTAGTTTGTTTATTTTAAAATGACAAAAAGGTGAAAATTAACTCTTTTTCAACGACGTTTCACACGAATTGTCGCCAAGACCAAGCTAAATGGCTAGAAACATAGATATAAAACCCTCATATAACAAATAGTTTTTTTAAATATATTCATAACAGAAAATTACAAGTTGATTGAGGATTAATTTAGTGGGTTTAGAACTTCTTCAGTTCAATTCAAACCATAAAAACCTCAATGTTAAGATATTTTGCTAAAAGTTGGCAGCGTGCTTAGTTCTGGTATAATGAGATTACTAAATGTGCCAAAACATTGGCCAAGATTATCTTCTTTCAAATAGTCAAAACATTGGAATTCGTAAAGAAAAAAGGGGCTACAACTATAGGCCGCATGCAAGAACGAGGATAAGTAAAGCGAAAGGTGAGTGAGAAGTGAAGTGGAGTTGATATGCTATCTAAAGTCTGTTCACGGTAAGAATTGTTTTCTGAAAGGCCTTTTTCCCTACCAGAAATCTATTATATAGGAGGATATTGGTAGGAAAAAAGACCTTTCAGAGAGTAATTCCTACCGTGAATGGAGTATAGTAGGGTATGTTCGTGCAGACGGCCCAATAGCAAAGCAAAACAGGATACGGGCTTACTTGTTAGAATTGTTTAGATATCAGTAATTGTTTGATTTAGTGTTATAGCTCCAAGATTGGTTTGAATTGCGTCTTGTATGGCAAACACTAATCGTACTCCATTTGATGCTGAAGGTGAGTCTGTACTAGTTTCTGGATCTAATATAGAGTATGGAGGACGTGGATTTGCAATAATTTTTTGGAGTTAAGGAGGAAACCCACTATGAGCAGCAGGCACGTCAAGGCTCGTAGTTAGCCCACTATGAGCAGCAGGCACGGCAAGGCTCGTAGTTAACCCTCTATGAGCAGCAGGCACGGCAAGGCTCGTAGTTAACCCACTATGAGCAGCAGGCACGGCAAGGCTCGTAGTTAACCCACTATGAGCAGCAGGCACAGCAAGGCTCGTAGTTAACCCACTATGAACAGCAGGCACGGCAAGGCTCGTAGTTAACCCACTATGAACGGATAGCACAGACCCGGATCATACCGTTTGTAAAAATTCCTTGCAAGTCGCAGTTGCAATGGAGTGATCATCCGAAGAGGAGTTCATTGTAGTAGGTGTAGTTAGTGTGTAGAGTATGAACAAAAAGTGCCAAGAACACAATTTCTTGGTGCATTAAATATTTAAGAAAAGGATGGAATATGGTGAATTCGATCATATTTTCTCAGATCTATTAAATGATGAAACACAAATTTTCTTATACTTTAGTTTGTCACAAAATTGCGTGTTATACACAAACAACTTCACCTCCTTATGGCCACAGACGTTATAGGCATTCGAGGCAAACCCCATCATCCATTCAGAGCTGGACATACACTTAGTACCTTAGGCTGGTTAGTGCTGCCTGCACCATTTGGTAGAAAGCATGTGTACTAAGGAAGTTCAGAGAGTGCGGTGGTTTCCTATTTCCTTCCGCAATGAAATTCTACGAGCTAGTGATAAAAGACCTACCTTTATTTTTCGAAAGTTCTCTAACATACGATCCAGGGCTATTTACACGCCCCTCTAAAGGAGGATAATAAACGGATTTACACCACTCAAGTAAAAACCCGGGGATGGGTTTGAAACCAAGAACATCGAGTTCTGGGGTGTACTTTACCCCAAGACCACCGAAGTCGAATATTACTTAAAATCTGTATGGAAAACGTCTCATGTGGTTGACGTCTTTCCCATTAGATGTGCTTTGTTGTCCAATTGTATTATGAGTGTTAGATATTAAGTATTCATATTCATAATATAAAAGAGATATAACTAATAACTAAAATATATTTTCTTAAATAGGTTTCAATAATATGACTAACCCATTTTGGTGGCCGCATGGTCTAACGCGCTACCCTTCCAGTACACTAGACTGCCGGTGACGCGGAGATCAAGTTTCGAATGTCGGAAAGGTGTAGGCCTACTAATGGTGTTTTTTCCAAAATGGTTTTCCACTCTCTCCACGCAAATGTGGGCACACTCCCATTAAATATAGCCCTCCTATTCCTTAAAAACATTGGCGTAGATTGTAAATAAGCGTATAACCCAAACGGGAAGCAAGACTCGGTGCTAAAAAGAAACAACATAAGTATAATAGTATTTTATAAGTGTTTAGTACAAATTAGTGTTCACTGTTCACAGATAAAGTGAGATCATTCCAAGAACCGCAACACTTTTATTTTGTGGTGGAAATAAGATTTGTCCGCGTGGAATACTAGGAACATCTACCCCTTTGATAAAAAAAAACCTATTTGGAGTAGTTTATGGTAGTGGTGGATTATCCCGTTCTCTTCTAGTCGGAGCAAACACGTTTCTACGCCTTTATCTTCAGTTTTTTTAAATATGGCAGAGACAGATTATGACGAGAATCTGTGGGTACTCCCGATATCTGCAAGCGGGTACAATTTAAAGAGCACTTAAATCCACATACTCTCCTAAGTTATGTCTATGATTCCCTTCAAAGGAAAATTAAACGACTTTTAGCCGCATGTCTAAAGCAAATAATAGAGAGCGCATTCCATGATACATTTCTGTGTTGAAACATTTTTTACTTAGCACCATTTCTTACTATCCGTTCGGGTAATTAGTATGCTAATGGTTTTAGGGATTAGGAAGGTTATATTTACAGGAAGTGTACCCGCAGTTGCGTGGAGGGAGAGTGTAAAACCATTTAGAAACACACACACACCCAGTTCACCCAACCGAGATTCGAACAGGTACGGTAGTAGTTGTCCCTGTAATGAATTCAGCTGCTAAACATCACCCGTGTATACTCACGGTTCTTGTCGTTTTCCACAGTTGCTGAGCCACTTCCCGTCGAGGTGGAAGCGACCCGCTCGGTGGGTGGGGTTTCCGCAGCAAACGTCGGATGACTTCGTCCCGTGCATAGTCGTCTGCAGTGGTGCGGCCTTCGTGTCCAGCTTCCCTGCAAGCACAGTAAATCACAGCATGAAAAGCACTCATCCCATAGTCTATAGTGTCTAGATGAGTCCCAAGCAAGTTCACTGTAGCAATTACCAAAGTACGCCACCTATCCCCATCTCGAGGTAGTTCTATTCAGTGTGCCTCATTAGAACCCTGAACAAGCTTCTAGAGTCTCCAATTCGTACTGCATATGCTTCCCGTCGTTATTTACAAGACGTCTTGATTATCCTGACAAGGTCTGTGAAGGGTATGTAGCTCAACATTATGTAACCTTTTCCCCTCCCCATCCATTTTTGGACCAAATATATTCCTAAGCACCTTGTTTTCGAACAAACTAGATTGGTTTTTGTCATGTAAAGTAAGATACCACGTTTCACACCCATAAAGAACCGGTAAAATTATTGTTTAGTACATTCTAAGTTTACATTCCTGGTTAGCAGGCGAGATGTTAACAACTTACTGACCGGGTAGTAGCATGCATTTCCCAAATTTCCCCCTGCCCCTTAATCACCACTCTAATATCGTTATTGCTAGTTAAAATTGTTCTTTAATATTTAAACTCATTAACCCTTTCTAATGATATGTTACTCGCAGTAATCTCTAAATTATCATACCCAATATGTGTTGTTCTGTGTGTGATCATTGATTATATACTTAAGTATTTTCAGCGTTCACTTCTAAACCTATTTATTTACTAGCCTCTAATAAAATGTCTGCATTTCTTGCCTCACCTTCCTTACTATTGTCCAATGGAGCTAAATCATCTGCGTATCCTAATAGCTGCAACGTAATGCTTAATGTCAACCCTTCCCTACTCGCTTGTATTACCCTAATAGTACCCTAATGTGATACTTAAATGCTAGATTGAAAAGTAATGGGGAAAACGCATCTCCTTGTTTCAAAAGTATCTGATGACATCCAACCCGCACCCTTCCACGCACATCCGTCAAACATGAATATAAATTTGAAAATACTAGAGTAGGATTTTTTTAAATATAACAGTAGGAAAGGTTCGCGTGTTTAACAATTTTGGATACATTAGATTTATTTTAAAAGCTATAAGATACACTTCGAGTAAAAGTCTAATCGCATCAGAGCTTTTCATATGAAAAGAAAAATTAAAAAACCCTAAAATGTATATAATCAAAATATTTGTCAAACTAATAGTTACACTAGCTTATGATTGTGAGCAATTGATTTTCTTATTAGCTTAAGATTGAGAACTCGTGTATTCCTTTAAATCAATTAAATTGTTTATATTCTTTTTGTGTTTTGAAAACACGCTTCTATTATAGTTACGCTCACTTTGTATTATGCCTAGTGAGAAATGGAGACCGTGTGTAATTCCATGTAATTTTTGGATCTAACCGAATGTTGTTTTTACGTTACTCGCTAACCTCGGGAGACATAGGCAATGGAAAGGTACGTACTAAAGTTGGCGAGTCGTATCATCGTCTATTTGATGTTTCTTTTTACGAGTATTACTTCGCTCCAGTCTCTTTCCCTGTTTGTATCCAATTTTATACTCAAACTTACAAGAGAGTATGATGAAGAGGAAATAAAAGGGGTTAAAAGTCCAAGTGAAAGTAAGACAATGGATTCAAAAAATAATATTTTTATGTAAATAATAGTTATCAGTTACCCTTTCAAATATTCTTTGGAAATAAATTATTGTCTTTTGTTGTCAAAATAATCTTTCAACAATTGAGTGATAGTGAAATGACACAACTTACAGTACAGTAGAGTAATGATTTCCTTATAATTACTTGTGGAAGGGTAAACTTAAATAAGTTACTTGCCACTGATAAAATTTTAATGTCTGGGTGCTATTTATATATTAATAATATTAAATTTTTATTGTTATAGAAATAATCAAAAGTCTTCGAAACATTTTAAATAACACATTTACTATGCAGTGGATATATAAAATAAAACACATGGAAAGCTTAGAGCAACGCAAAAAATAAGGTTAAAACACATGACCTAATTAAAACGATAAATAATAGGCTTTTTACGGTTACTATAAGATTTATTAACAATTCGCGGGGTAGGACTAGGAGGGTAACTTAAAGGAAATTCCCAAGCTTTAGTGTGGAGATGATACGAAAACGGGTGAAATTCATATAATTATGTAAAACGTTTCCAGTGCAACTGGCCGAGATTCGTACCCCTACCCCGCAGTCAAGGATGACCAAGAGCAATGTGATACTAGTGGTCTAATCCATTCACCCAACCATGATGTTGTAAATAGGAGGCGGATCACTAAATTTAGGAATATCTAGGGGTATATTGTAGGGTTTAGTACCAATAAATGTCATCCCCAGGTAAAAATAATAACAAATGTATTGATCTGAATTTAAATAAGCTTGCGTTGAAAGTTTACCTTAGCTGCTAATCTTACCACCGCAACCACCACTACTGTACTACGGGGCAAGTCCCAAGACCTTTTATAGTAGTTATCCAATAAAACAATATGTGTTTTTCAGTTTATTTATCATAAATATCATAATCCTGCGTCTGAAGTAGGTAAGAGAAAGGTTTATTATATGAATTTACAAATGCAGAAGTTATATAGTGATTTTTTTTATCAATGCATCTTACCACTCGTTAGGGTTATACGCTTATGTACCAATTACTATAATGGTTTTAGGGATGAGAAAGGTTAACTTATATTTAAAGGAAGTGTAGCCGCATTTTCGTGGAGGGAAAGTTGAAAATCATTTTGGAAAAACCACCCTCAGTACACCCGACCAAGATTCTAACCTCGATCTCCCCATCATCGGCAGTCTAGCCTACTGGGAGAGTGACGCCTTAGACCATGCATCCAACAAAAAAGGGTTATTGTAAACTAACCTTGTGTTTAAAACATTGGTAAGTTAATAACCGGGTGCATTGACAGTCTTAAGTTCAATGACAAGAAGAATGAACCTGTCATGAGACAGAACACCTAATAATAAGTTAGTAATATGGCATCCTTTGTTCTGTCAAATTACATCAAATTTAATATTTAAATGAAAAAACCTCTAATGACTGAGTAATTCAATATGACGTTCTGTGTGTATATAAATATATATATAAAAGTATAAATATATAAATATATATATTGCAGGGATAGCTTAAGATGTAATAGAAAAAAGTTTCGTAGGCCCTACCATTATTTTTTTTAAAGAAATAATCTTGGAAATGTTATGCATGACGTGTGGCCAATTCAAGAGTCATCATCAATACAATAAATCAATATACAATAAACTGTAAATTTTGGTCAAATAATAGAATGAAATGGCAATAATGATAGCGGAGAACAAAACAAAATCTATTAAAGGGGTACACACAATAACAGTGTTATAAATTAGGTGCTAGGTAAAGTTTGCGAATTAATGACCCAGAAACCCGGGTTAATGACATGGGTAAATGGGTGGAAAATAAGAAAGCTGATTTTACAAGCTTAGATTATAGACAAAATAATATTCTACACCAAATAGTGAAACCAGTAGCAGAAAAACTACAACCAATGAGGCTTCAGATAACACAATGTGAGGCCATACACAGGTTACCTGCCATAATATACAAAATAAAGGATCGATATTTAATTCACCTTCAGAAAATCGGATGTGTGTTTCTATAAAAGTTTGAAAAAAATTATCACTACACTAATAATGGTAACAAACAGTCAGTTTAAGCGTAGTAAGTAGAGGAATAGGTAGAATATCTAATAGTGTGATTTTACAAATGAATACATATTCTGAAAATTGAAAAATGATACCTGGACACGGGAATCGAATATAATCCGGGACTTTTGGGTTCAATTCTCGTGTCCAAGTGTCATTTTTCAATTTTCAGAATATGATATCTAGATGGAATAATCCTCACTAAAAAGCATAAATAATTCAGAAAAATATGTTTACCCTCAGAAATGAGTGACTGAACAAATAAATAAATAAATCATTAAATAAGTCAGGAAAATATTTTTACTCTCAGAAGCAATCACCAATAATAAATTGGAAAAAATCGCATTCCAAAATAAGTTTCAATATTTAAGAATCTGATATAATAATTTTTTAGGGACAAAATATAAAAATTGTTAAAATGTGTCAATTAGTAATCATTATTTATAATATGATTAGAATTTACAATATAATGTTTCATAATTTAATCATATTATTAACTATTTTTTAACTTCTGCCACCCAAAAAGATTAGTCACTTAACTATATCAAATGCATTTTTTAAATAATTATTTTCTATATAGCGAGAGTTCTTGAGATATACGTGAACTATAACAAAGCCACATATTTAAATAAACTCGCTTCGGTGGCCGCGAGGTCTCGCAGTAGACTAGACTGCCGATGACGGGGATATCGAGGTTCGACTCTCAGTCAGGTGCATTAGTTAAATTAGTATATAAACGTATAACTTGAACGGGTAGTAACTAGACGTGGTGCCAAATGAAACCAAAAAATAAAAATACACAAAGCGTGATATAATATTTTGAGGTAGATCGAATAATTTTCTGTTTCCTGAATTTAAAATAAAGAAACAAACATCTTGCTCTAAGTATTATATTTTTGTATGATATTATAGAAGGAATTATTTCATTTTCATCATTCTAAAATTGAATGGTAGTCTATAATGATGTGAAAACTTGTGTTTGGGAATATAAAGATCACCAAACTTGAATATAATATGTATATTATAAATAAATTGATTAATAATTTAGATCAGATATCAATGAAAGATAAAATGTTTGATAGAAGTGGACATTTACATGAATAACTTTGATGTCAATAACAAATAAGCCACAAAATTTGTCATATAAAAATAAATAAGAGAGGAAATATCGGAGAGTAAGTTAGCTGTACGCCATGTTTATATCAGAAATAACTAAATGATAAAAAAATACATATAATTATTTGTGCCTTAATTAATATAACATGAAAAATATAAGAAATAAATATAATATTATAAGAATAATAGCTATCATTTTATAAATTTAACAAAAATATTGTAAAACTAAATTTTAACATATTATCTGGTAAAACTTATATATATATATATATATGAAATAATGAAATAGTTAGCTAAGTATAAATATATACAAAGTGTTCGGAAACTCATGGCCCAAACTGCACATATAGCTTGTTTGAACCAAAAATAATACAAAATCCCTACATTTACATCCGGAAAGCTAGGCTAATACTGTACCATTAAAATGTGTACAAAGTTTCGGAGAACACCGCCAGGATAGCATAGCTACTCAAGCATGCTTGTACAACAGGTCGCATAGGAGTTAGGCACGTGGCACTACACACCTAGACATCTTGGAGCACGGCAGCAGCGGAATATACCACAATTAATAGTCTACAACACACCAGTCCATCTAGAAATGCGAATACTTTCATCATTAACGGTTCTTCATAACAGAAAGTGATCGTCATTATTACATGTGCAGTGCCGCGCGCCTAGCTCTTATGCAACTTGTTGTACAGTCACGCTTGACAGCTTTGCTATCCCGGCGCTATACGCCGAAACTTTGAACACAATTTAATAGTATTAGCATAGGTTTCCGGATATAAGAGTATAACCCAGATGAAATTCGACCTTGGCCTCTAATAAAGGATATCTAGTATCTTGCGAGGATGTCTCCTAGGTGTAAGAAAATATCGAATGTAATGATTGAGATAGCGCCCTTCTTTCCTAAGTGTCTGTTCAAAGAACTACAGAAATAGGACACCGTTTATCTTAAGAGGATAGCATCCGAAGGCTCTATGCCATTTCTGAAGTTTCGCAGCCCGTGCGCGTGCGAGGGAGGTGGAGCTTAC
>CABFOV010000629.1:105290-173156 GCA_902141375.1 Timema poppense | reverse complement strand
GTAGGTCCTTCATTTCATCTCACAATCACCCTACCATTACACATTAGCGTAAGTGCGTGTAACCCAAACGGGTAGTAAGACGTGGTGCTAATAATAATAATTATTATTATCTAACAAACTTTTAAATGGAGAGAGAAATTTGTCATTAAATTCCAGAACACCCATGAGAGATATTCAAGAACTGTTGAGGTCACCATGTGAACAAAATGAAATTCTATGTTTGTACTTGAGCAATATTTTATTTATGTTGACCAAAACAAGTTTTGCCATTAAAATTGCAAAACCACCTTTTGTCGTGTCTCCTTCCATCCCAACTTAAAGCGTTAATCTCATCTGGTCTAGTTTTTGGGTAACGGAATTCTTGGGTTAGAATCCCTACCTGGTGGATGGAAAGTAGTTCTTACTAATTTACTTTACACTCTTCTCCACGCAAATGATAGTCCATTTCCTCTAATTTTTACCTTTGTCCACCTTACCCTATTATTGTAAATATTTAGATAGCCCAGACGAGTAGTGAGATGTGGTGAAAATCAAATCAAAGACAAAGCATGATTAATAGGCACGAATATGTGAATGGTTTTCTCGCCTGCCTCTTGAATAAGCGCTTTTAAGAGGATTCAAGGTCGATAGGCGCATGGATCGGTGATTTGTACACAGGGATGTTCCTCATCCTCTCTCCAAGCTAATTCAAATGTGGTTCCTTAAAACGTACTCTCTCAAACCTGTATTTTTTCGTTAGTATAATCAATTAACATTAGGGGCTATCAGCGTTATAGACAAACTTACCTGCGTAGTATAAGGCGTCACCCTCAGGTTAGACTAGACTTCCGATGACAGGAAGATTGGAGTTTTGATCAGGTTAGGTGTACTTAAGGTTTTTCCAAAAGGTTTCCCATTTTTCTCCACACAAATGCAGTTACACTTAATCTAAATTCAACTCTCCCTCATCCCTAACTTACTAGCGAAATTAGTACATATACATATAGCCCTAATAGATAGTAAGACACGGTGCTGTTCAAAAACTAGATAATATAGAAGAACAAGATGAAAAATCTAAATTTGAGGCAATATACAGCACGTTGCATGAGAATAAAAAAGAAGAAACGGTGGGAAAAACTATTCCCTATGTTCCTTTTTGGTGTTTTTGACCATTACACCCGAGTTCAAAAACGCGTATTATTGCACTTTCTTCCATTCTCACTCGTTATATTTTTATTTAATATTAATCCGCTTCAATGGCCACACAGTCTAAGCTGCCACTCTCGTGTTTGACTAGCCTGCTGATGACTGAGAGATCGGGGTTCGAATCCCAGTCTGGTCTACAAAGGGGTGTTTCTTAAATTGTTTCCCACCCATATTCCACATAAATACGGGTAGATTGCCTCTAAAAGGCTTCCTCCTTCATCCCTACCCCATTAATTATAATATGTGCGTATGAACTAAACATTTGTTATTACGCGGTGATAAATATATATAAATAAAAGAAAAATATATTAATTTACAAAATATTACCGAAATAAAACTTTAAAAAAAATCTTTATCGTATGTAGTTTATTAATATATTTATATTATATATTATATTATAATTTATAAATCCATCGCCTATTTTACTTTCTGTATACCTTATTATAGAGGTGAAAAGACTATTCTGGACACTTTCTTTGTCATTTATCTTAATTTTTATTTAGGAGACCATTTATTTCAGCTACAGCTGAAACGGCTCCTTTAGGCGGAACACTCGTATACCAAACTTTTCAAACTCTTTCCGTTCACTTTATTTTCTTTCTATTTCTGTGTAAAAATTTAATCAAAAAATATTACCGCTTGAGTTTTTATACAAACATTATTGTTGATAAATTCAATTATCTCATTCAATGGCAATTTTCCTTTCCCTCTTGTTCTCTCTTAATTCCTTTACTTTGAAGCCACCGTGAAGAACCCAGCTGTGAAAACCCTTATTTCCTCCACAATCATTGAAGTTTGTGAACGTGTTCCAAGCCACGGAGCGAGTAGGTGGTTCTCTATGGGTGAGGTTGCTGTACCTCCCTTGGAAAGGACATTCATTAGTGTAAGATAATAGTAATTGGATGAGAGCCACGATCAGAAACTTTGTTCCAAAAACGTACGGAAAGGGACAATTAAGTTTCGTGTTTGACTCCAAACAGGTCTAGCTCATAATGGTAGTGTCGAGACAACCTAAATGAAACATGTCGACGGTTGAGAATTCGATTATCTACCACTTTTAAACGAGGTGGAGTTAAGAGATTATCGTAGATTTTATGAGGCAAGGCTTTTGAAATTGGTATCAAATACATTTTTGCAGACATGCTTTAGTTAAAAGTTAACATGTCAGTTATTGGTTTTTTTATTTGCAATTTAGATTAAATATTACTCTAAATAGCTCAACACATGAGGTAGGTAGTATAAGGTTCAAATCTTTCATGGTTAATTTGAATCGAATACGGGAATCAGGGTGGCAAATCCTTAAACATGATTGCGTTTCCTTCTTTTGAACTTACGTTTAAATCCCTTCCAGTCAACATTTAGATTTCATGTGCTGGGAAATCCTTACCGATGGTGCAACTATATAAGGTTCGAAATAGATTAAATTGTCGATGACTGAGAGGTCAAAGTTCGTATCTCAGTTAAATGAGCATTTTCTTAGTGTGGATTTTCCGTGTCACTTTCTCATCCCATTTTCATGCTTTTTAAATGTGGATTTTCCCTATGGCTTTCTCATCCCCCCTCCATGATTTATAAATGTTGTTTTTCTCCTGTGGATTTCTCATCTCATCTTCATGCTTTTTAATTTTGACCTTTACCTGTGTCTTTTTAATCCCATCTCTAAGCTTTTTAAAGTGTTTTTCCCTTGTGGCTTTTTCATCCCATCTCCAATCTAATTCGGGTGCATATCCTTTAAGTTATCCTTCTGATATCCACTCCTTATAATAACTCGCTTCTAATATTGGTGTTGAACATATTAAAAGTTAAAAAGAAAAAAACCCAGCTAGATTAAAAATTATTTGGAGTTCCTTATGAACAATGCTTGAAGTGCTAGGTAAGCGCAATTGGTTGGAATCTCAATCCCTACATCTCGTACAAGAATCTGGTACAATATCCGGGTGACTAAACCTTCCAATGAAACTTTTCTCCCCTCTAGTTTACGTATTGTGATTACTCCAATCACACACTATTCCAGATCAAATTGATGTCGGTTGAGTCGCCCTCTATGTCGCCCATCATGGAGTCAGCAGTATCGAGCGCGCGGTAATCTAACGTTTAAATCACAGACTGTGATTAAGATAAGTGTTCCGACAGCCCTCATCGTGTGGCCGCTATCACACTTAATGGTCGGTCAAAAGACCCGTGCCTACTCTTTTTTATACGTAGACCATTATACTTCGAGAAGACATTTTACCAGAAAGGTTAGGAGATCGATTGCCAAACGGATTTTACATCCTTTCTTTGGGGTTATGCTGGTAAGGTTTAATCAAATTCATTCGCTTTTCCTTACCCACATATCTTATATCTAGTATTTCAATAGCAAATGCTAAAAGTTAAATACATTTTTACAACAACAAGTTTTATTGCTAAGTATATTTTTAAAGAACACTTTTATTTTCTGTACACAAATATAAATATTACATTTTTAGTTAATTTGTAGCAGTGCAAGAAAATGGGGAATTCATAATTAGGAAAAATGTTGAGATTCGTGATATTTTTAAGGAAGCAGACAATACAACAATAATAAGAAGCAAATGAGTGATTGGTTGTGGCATGTATTAAGAAGGGAAAGGGGAACTATTAAACGTTTGTACTTAGGAAAACCAGAGGAAAGAAGGCCACTGGGAAGACAGAAGCTCCGCTGGGGTGATGGAGTAAGAAGTGACCTCAGGGTACTGGAAGGAAATGAGACTAGTGCTGTCAACAGAAAAGCGTGGAAAAGGTCAAAGGTGAGGCTATGAACCGACTATGGTTCAGATGGCTAGCTAGGTAAAGGTAAATTTGTATGTTCAGTACTTACGCCTTGAATAGGGAAATTTCAATGGGAAAGTTAAAAGTGAGTGGGTTTATTTCAACTCAATATCTTACCCACACTCCACCCCTAAAACTTGGGGGGAGGGAGGGGAGGCAACATTTCCTAGCAAAATAATCCTACAATTTAAACTATAACAACCCTCATCGGTTGACATGTGTACAAAGGTGTCAGTATAGCCTTGTCTGATCTGCCAGGTCATATCTCAAATCACAGTCGAGTAATCTGAGCTGTTTTTCCCTAAATAGTTTTCCCCTCAATCGCCAAGAAAATGTGGTTACACTTTCTATAAGCCTTCCTTCCTCAGCAAGGAAATAAATCACCTCAAATATATTGTTTAGATAATTAGGCAGGTCATTCTATCATTGGATAACGATCTCGTATAGGTTATACAAGTTTTTGGTTCCATCTTAGATGGTGCTTTATATTATAACTTAGCGTATGTGTATGACTGTCTAATCTTGTTCTATCACCCATACATTTAGTTGGGAATGACGCCTTCGTTCGATCGCTGTCAATACCAGTCTGTGTTCTGAAATTTCAATTTTAAACATTATAATTATATTGTTATTTCTTTGTTTGACCAAAACAAAACAACACTTTATTTTATGTTAGGATTGTTTAGAACAAAACTAGCATGTATGTTCTTTTAATATTTCTCAAAGTGAAGAAATGTCTTCCTGCCTCAAAGAAACAATTTAAATTATCCGGCTCAAGGTATGGTATTTTATTTTATTCGTGAAAAAGTAGGGTTTTAGAAATGAGATATTATTCCAGGTGGTAGAGTCTTTAATGTTGTATATAGTTGCAATGCAAAAAGCCAAGGAGGGTGTTTATACCCCACCCACCCCTGTTGGCAGCGAGCTACAGAGGTATAGCTAGCAGGATAAAACAAACATCGCCAGCCCAGTGGAACAGGAAGCAATGAGCGATGTCGCTTCCTTCCTAACTATTCCCCCTCCCTCTTTCCTCTCTCTTCGTACTTCTCAAACACGGCCAAGCACAGTAATGGCAGCCCAAAATGAACACACACGCTGTTTACATCATATACTCTTGAAAGAAGTTTCCTTTTTAATTACAACGTAGTTCATTTTTGTGAAATGTTATATATGCTCGTAGTGATATATATGTATATTTTTAGTCCAAAGTAATCTGAAAGGTTAAAAAAAGAGAGAGTGTAAATCCTAGTTATAAAAATATCATTGTTTAAATACGGCATTGGGATATAATTTATGACGAATTTTGGTAAATATTGAAATATTTGCAAACTAATAATTTTTGGATATTTTGTGTGGATATATTCTAGGTTTTTTCCCACCGCGTCTCACTACCATACACAATTTACACATTCATTATAGAATAATTTTATAAAAATATGTAGAAGGGAGAAATTCAAGAGGAAGGCCAATACTAGATTACATGAATCATATAGTGGACGATGTTGACAGAAGAAGGTACAAAGATGTAAAACAAATTTTGCCCAGAATAGCCAAAAGTGGAGAGCTATAGCAAACCAATCGCAATATTGATGACCTAATGATGATGATTTACTAGGATATTCATTTCTTTTCTAATGAATAGAAAAATGAATTTAAAACAAGATTGGTTGTCTTCTTATAATATAAAGTAGCTCCACATTATAAGAGTACAAACATGACTATAACTAGGAAATAAGGTCAAACGGGACACATGCCTATATTAACTTTTATCAGTGTTTTTATGGCTCTTTCCACCGCTTAAGTGGGTAACAGATCTTATAGTACCCTCTGTATATTTTATCCTATATCTGTAGTGGTACTGTAGCTATTTTAAAAAACAATTTATTTTTACATGGATTATGAGAATCTGGTGATATCTATTAAAAAATGGTTATATGCACACAGATTTGAAACCTGAACTTTTGGCTTAGCGTAGCAATAATTAACCTACTAATCTCTTAACCGTATTATAGACTCATTTCCTACCGATACCCTAATTTCATGTTATGTCGGAACAATGTTAGAGGCAATTTGCAAAAAATGTTATCCTATATATTATTATTTTAAAAGTATGTTTATGATGGCCTTTTATTTATTTATCATTATGTATGGATCGTGATCTCTTTAACATACCAAATTATGGTCTTTTACTTGGAATAGCTTAGTTTGTTAAATTATGTATACTTAATAAATATATTTTTAATCAATTGCTAGCACACTACCCAGGGACTTATTTTTTGATGGCTAAACTTAGGGCTACTATGTTTCAATCCTACTTCAAATGAAACGATAGTTGAAGTTTTTATATTTTAGCTACTTTAGTGATTATATTTCCGCCTCTGTGGTCTAGTGGTCAGAATTCTTGGCTACGGAATCATATATCCCTGATTCGATCCCCAGCGCTTCCAAACATGTTTGTGAAGAAGTTGATCTGGAACGGGGTCAACTCAGACTCATGAGGACAAATGATGAGCTACTTTAGTAAATAAGTAGCAGCTATAGTCTATAAAACTGAGATCAATGGCCGAAAAGCTCGTTGTGCTGAATATATTACAACCTTCAGCCCCAAATGTTGGCATTATCATCGCTAACGGTGGCGGCCGCTCGGTCGGTATAACTCGCTTGTGGACTTTCACCGTGGACGTGTTTTTTAGTGTTTATTTTGTATGATATTCTCTCTATCAATAACAAAGAACTGCTTCGAATGTATGTGCAAATACACGGAAATGATTCATTTTAATTGTTACTTACTAATGCCTGTATGAGAAAAAGTAATTAGTTAAATGGTCTTTTCATTCATTTTTATGGTAAGAAAAATCGTTGTTACTATTTCAAAAGGGAATCACACTGCTCTAAGAAACGGGGAAATTCCTTTTAAATAAACAACAATAGCACACGGTAGAGTAATAATAATAATAATAAAGAAGCGTATATTCATTCTCAGGTAAATGAATGTGTCAAAACGAATTCAAGAGACTCAACAGTTATTTATTTTTAGTCATGGTCTCATTTCAAAATGTAAACTTTTTCGTCGTACAACGCGGATTTAAATTTAGCTCATACTTAATTGATATAAATCTTACCTTTAGTGAAATAAAATTAAAGGCATTATATGTAATGTTAAACATTTTACTTAGAGTCGATCAATATTTATAAAAACTAAGTTAATGTAATAAATTTGGTAATTTGAATTTTATATTTGTTAATATTATATATTTCATCTATTCCGGCTTATTTAAACACAGGACTATATCACAACACATTTATTTACGTAATTCCCGCCTTGATACTAATTCCAGCTATCCACATATTTACACTAATGGGGAAGGGATAAGGGAGGTAGAGTTTAGAAGAAACTTACCCGCATTTGCAGGAAGGAAAAGTAAAAATTTAAGGATAAAATATATCAGTAAACTCGGCTAGGATTCAAACCTCAACCTACTTTTCTCTGGTGAACCAAACAAATCTAGACGAAATCCTTTGTTCATTTGACATCCAGTGTATCAAAACACGACTTACAAACTAAATAAATATGTAACAGCATAAATAGTACACACCTTTTAGAACTGCTTAATAATATGAATCATCTCTTTCAGTGGTCGCATGGTCTAAGGAATAAGTCTCGTGTAAGATTAGACTGCCTATGAAAGGGAGATCGGTGTTCTAATTCCAGTCGGGGGAACTAAGTTTTTTTTACCGAAAATGGTTTTCAATTTTCCCGTCACGCAAATACGGGTAGATTTTCCCTAAATTAAAGCTCCACCCTGCCTTCGCCGGCAAATCCAACATGTCTAAACTGATTTCTTGCTCCAAATTCCCATCGTTGCGGTCAAATCTGGTTTAAACTGCAGGATAATTTTGAAAGAAAAATACTTTTTCATCTTAGTTTTTTAGTGTATTGAATTCATCCCACTTTTTGCTAACTTTCTCATAAAAAGTATGTATATACTGAAATCGTAAAATGTGTCTAAAGTAAATAGTAACAATCAATTAAATATGTAAGATGTGTATTTATTAATTGGGCTTTAAAAATATACTTAAGAGCTAATAATAAAGGTATAGAGTGATTGCCAAAATATATTTAAGTTAAAATAGTTTATAGTGCAAGTACTAGCTACTAACATGTAAAATAAAATGAATTTGATCAAAATTTAATACACTGTACCGGAGACCGGATGTAACTCCATTGCACCCGGTTGGTTGGTGATCAATCTTCTATCTAAGAAAAGCACAGTGACAAGCACACGCCTAACCGGGCCGATAATATGTCCTTTTGGAACATAAAGGGCTGAGTAAATTAAAAGTGGTGTGAATCAGACGTCTTGGATTCAATGGCGTAGAAAGGGTTGTGTTGATATGTTCCTGACCCCCTTTACATATAAATATACGTGTAAAAATAGAATAAAAGGTTGAGGGAAAGAGGAGCTTAGGAATAAGTAGGATTCAAAAATTAGTTGACTTGATAGAAAGAAGAAAATTCTGTGAGCTGAAGGAGGATATAGAAAACAGGGAGCATTTGCAGTCTAAGTTCACTGACAAAATGAAGGGATCAATCATATCACAGAACAAATAATAATAATAATAATAATAATTAGGTATAGTAGCATTTTCTATCTTAACTTTCCTCCCTTCCTCCCAATTTAAAAATTAACTTTCTATGCACTTATTTATTAGACCTATTGAATTATTCTGCATCCAACAACCTTTCAAATGTTACAACATGTAACGACACTGATTTGGACCCCTCTCATATATTAAAAAAGTGATGTATAGAGTGCATTTTTCTTTAAAGTATTGTATGTAAAATATCCTTTTAATACTTCATCAATAGAGAATCACGCGCTTTTCAGAAATAACGTCAAATGATTGCACAATTGAAACTTATTTTTTCTTTCAAAAGTCAACTCCGCAGTATTTACCATAAAAGCAAATGCCGCTAGCTCTCTCTACCCAATAGGAAGCTATCCTTCATAACACCTGTCGCAAGGACTCTTTCGATTTGTTGGTTCTGACACTGGTCACGAGCGGTCCAAGGGGTCATATATAAGCTGCTTGTGCGTATGAACACACAGAGAATACCAATGCAAACAAAGATTGCCAATACAAATTATACACAGTGCCGGTCGCATAAATCTAACAAATTATATCTTAAGTGCCGGTAGCATAAATATAGCAGTAAAAGTAATTCACAGTGCCACTAACTGAAATCTGTAGTTCAACTAAGCTGTATCATTTAAACTTATATCTTCAATGCCGAAGATAAAATAACTTTAATAAATCATGTGCAACATTAAAGGTTTTATTTATTCAGTTACTATATCACACATAACTCCGTATCAATATAATTGGTGCTTGATCACGGGGCTATAAATACCAATTATCTCACAATACCGAAATACCATAACGCTTTAATTAGTGCTCGATCACGGGGCAATTTTCAGCTGATTAAACGGTATCTCTTCAATCGGTGCCCATCACCGGCCAGTAACACAACAAACATTAGTTGAAAACCGCATGATATAAGGCGTTACTGCGGGAGATCGTGAGCTGTCTTTAGTCTTACACACAAAAAATAAAAGAAGGCAGCCTCTGCTCTGCTGGTAGATGGAGGCAAGATTGACTGTTTTGTTTGAGTGGTGAACATTTTCAGATTTTTAGCACATTTCATGTATGTATTTAATCATATTATCTAAGTCAATACCTTTATTAATCTGAAATATTTATCTAAGTGTTGATGTTTCAATGAAAGTACATTTTATTGGCTATTAAATTACATATTATAAAGTTAGTTAATCTTACAGCCATGATATCCACATAGGGTTGAAAACAAAATGGACACTAAGGGAGAATCAACCCACTAAAACCGTGGGAGAATTGGCCATCTGGTAAAGCCTCCCTTATTTTATTTTTTAACCTAGCTTACAATTTGAATTAATTGTTGTGTCAGTACATAATTAAAACTGGATCACTTTTAAATTAAATGGGTCTATTTAAACTTTAATTGAAATTTATCATAGCTTATATGAGCTTTTTTTGTTCCAGAATGCCTTTCTTTTGGAAGCCGAAAGAAGATGGGGAAAAAAGGACCAAACATTCCCCGAAACACATGTTTGCATCAATTCTTATAGTTATCGAAGAGAATAACAGAGTTCGTGCCTCAGCAAAGACTTTTAATATATCTAGGAAAACATTAGACTAGTATGTGAAAAAGTATCGGGAATGTGGAAATAAAGACAAAGTTTCATTGACCCCTAATTATAGGAACGCTCAAATTTTTAATGATAAATTGGAAAGCCTATTGGCAGAGTACTTAAAAATGGCCACCAAAATACACTATGGACTTAATCTAAAAAGTATTCGCAAATTTGCTTTCCATTTCGGGGAAGCAAACAACATACAACTGCTAGTTAAATGGCATAAAAAGAAAATATCTTCATATGATTAGCTACATGGGTTCATGCACAGACATGACAGGCTATCTTTATGCAAATCACAGAGCACTAGCCTCAGTAGAGCCACAGCATTTAATAAAACTACTCTTGGTGAATTTTCAACAATCTTAAAACCTTGTTAACTAAATAAAAATTTGAACCACAGTCAATATACAATATTGATGAGACTGGGTTAGCTACTGTTCATTCTCCTAGTAAGGTGATCGCAGAAAAGGAACCCAAAGAGGTTTCCAAATTCACATCTGGAGAAAGAGGGACACTGGTAACTCTGTGCTGTGCCATTTCAGCTATTGGAGCTGCTATATCTATATATATTTTTTGTCTTTCCAAGAGTTCTGGTTACTGACGCAATTACAAAAGGTGCACCTCCGGGTTCAAAATATGTTGCTCAACCTACTGGTTGGATGACAGGAGAAAATTTGAATTCTATTGGGATCATTTTTTAAAATTTGTTCAATGCTCTAAAGATGTCCCAGTTATTTTTATTCTAGATAGTCACGATACACATATAACCCAACTGGAAATCCAAAAGTCTAAATACATCGGCATTGTTCTACTTACCAAACCACCGCACACAAGCCACAAGCTCCAACCTTTGGATCACGGGGTATATGTCCCTTTTAAAGCATACTTCAACCAAGTTTCAGATGATTTCATGGTTAATAATCCCGGTCAGCCAATCAAGATCCAAGATATTATTGAAATTATAGGGAAGTTTTCCCACAAGCATTTATATTGCAAAATATAACGAAGGAATTTTCTAAAACAGGAATTAATCCATTCAATTCTGATGTGTTTTCAGACTTAGATTTTTGGGAGATTTAAGTTACTGACAGGCTAACACCTGATGAATATGTAACTTCTGGTAATGTTGCTCATAGGTCCCCTGAGCTATGTCAGCCTTCTACATCTTCAAGTGCAAATGAATCGTATATTGTCAGCCCTGAAATAGTTCGGCCAATCCCGAAAGTAGGACCAAGAAAAACCACAAGAGGAGGTCCAAGACCTGGAAAAACTAGTATTCTAACGGATACACCGGTAAAAAATGAATTAAAGGAAGAATTCGAAAAGAAAGAAGAAAAGAAGCGAAAGTGAATGAACATTAAAAAAGAAGTGTCCAAAAATTTAAATTCAATGTAAAGCACAATGAAGACAGCGAGGAGATTAACGAGATGTATTCTGACTACAGTGATCCTGACAATGATTTAGAAGATGTTGAAGATCTAGGCCTAGATGATGATTATAGTGTAGGGGAATTTGTTCTGGTAAAGTTTTGTGGTAAACAGTCAGTAACACATTATGCTGGACGAATAGCTGCGGAAGTAATTAGAGATGAATATGAAATCATTTTCTTACGTAAGAAAGATTACGGACACTTTTGATATCCTGATTAAGGAGATAAATCTATTGTTATAAAAGAGGACACTGTCGAAAACTTGTCTCGTCCTTCATCTAGTGGAAGAACCGAAAGATTGGCACTGAAAATTAATTTTGAATTGGAATTTTCCAACTATATCAATGTAAAGTAAAAATAAACAAATAGTTTCATATTAATTATATGAATATTACTAACCTCCCTAATTGATATCACAAGCAATTGTATACCTGGGGTTAAACCTCCCTCACTATTGGTCCCATACAATGGAAGGATTTACCAGGGTTGCAGAATCTTTGTATTTGTATTTTTTTAAATGTTATTTTTAATAAATTGTGAATACTTTCATTTCAAAGATTATTAAATTATGTACATTTTCGGCGGAATTTGAGGTTCATAGAACAAATGCAAAAAATTACAAAATTCAACATTCGTAAACATGGTCAAGATTCCCCTCCCTACATAGGTGTACAGCCCAAACAAGTAGTAAGACGTGGTGCTAAAAATTACCTCAGTTGAATGCTTTGGGAGATGGGTTACAAAGTAGGTTACGATCCATAGTTCACCTGCTGCATGTAAGGTATACCATAAGATGTTTCGTTGGAAAGTAAAATATCTAGCAGAGAGTCAATATAGTGTAAACCTTGAAAGCTGCTGGAAGGCATTTCCTTTCAAAGCAAACATTGTGATTGGATAAAACCACCGCCCTCTTTCGAAAGAGAAGATAGAGAGGTGGAATATTTTACCAATATTTGAGAACATAGGAGTAAGTTTATGGTTAAAAAAATAAATAAATAACTTTACTAAGAGTTTTATATATCCCCATAAGAAAACATAAAGTTTGGAGCCTAATATGTTTGGTAAAAAGTTAGGTTATTCTGCTCATTTTAAAATTTATTATTAATGTTATTATTTAAGTTTTTTTAGAGTATTTAAGGAGCACTTTATAAACACTTAGTATATCAGCTCATTACAGTAGACTCACGACTATCCGAACCCCGCTTATCCGAGCCCCCGTATTAACCGAGGCACCAATTCCGTCAAAGTGTCCAATTTTATCACAATATTTATACAATAGTTTTTTACTTCAACTTAAATAATATAAAACTGTGTTACTATAACCAGTAAAGAATATTGTTTACAATATATTTATACAATACTGTAGTTAAATGCATGAGAAGTGACGTGAGAACCAATTAGGAACAAAAACCAGAACACTGCGCCCGGCGTTATACCGCTAAAATCTAAGCGAAAACGGGAACGCATGAAGAACGTTATAATAATAGTCTGTACTACAATATGGTACTCATCATTTTGGAGGGTAATCGGACTACACGCTCCATATCATCCAAGTATTTTTTGTATCCAGGTAGGATCGGTCCCAATTGCCTCGGTTAATCGTGAGTCATTTGCAAATAAACCTAACATTAAAAAAATCTAATCGTTGGATCACGTGGAATAAACGTCAAGCTCAAATTCCAGTCGGTTACACTGGGGATGATTGTTCATACACAGTTTCTCACTCCACGGGTAGATTTTATAGACTCTTCCTTAAGAATTACTATCCCATTAGTGTAAATAAATGCGGATATCCCGTATGGTAAAATATATCATAAAGAAGTACGCCTTACATAAGCTTTAATCAGCTATTAAATGAAAATGTATGGTGCCAAATTGTAAGTTTTGTAAGTTAATACATATATTCACTTAACACAAGGAGTATTCTAACGGAGCATCTAGAGGTGATTAATATTTAAAAAAATTCATTTCGTTCAGCAGTTAGAGGGTTATGTTAACATAAA
The DNA here is from genome assembly GCA_902141375.1 of Timema poppense. Taxonomy (NCBI): domain Eukaryota; kingdom Metazoa; phylum Arthropoda; class Insecta; order Phasmatodea; family Timematidae; genus Timema; species Timema poppense. Next base: position 159,513 of record CABFOV010000629.1, on the reverse strand, counting down.
AAGCACTTAGAGCACTTATAGAGGTGTTTAATATCTATAATTTTTCCTTGCCTACAGAAGTTAGGGGGCTATGTTACCATAAAAAGCACTTCAGAGTGCTTCTAGATGTGTATAGTATTTAGAATTTGTCCTTTCCTTCAGCAGTTATGGTGTTATGTTGCCATAAAAAAAACACTTCAGATGACTTCTAGAATTGTTTATCGTTTAAAATTTTTTCTAGCCTCCGGCATTTAGGGAATGGGCCCGCCAAACCTCCCCTGAAATTATTGGCTGGCTACGGCCTATTTACTCAATAATTTACTTTGTCGACTCAATATACAGGAACTTGAAAGAAACGTCTTTACATATTCAAATATACTGACTTTATTAGACTTATAATGCAACACTTTTTACTGTAAAAACTATTACAATTACATTGTTTGATTAATCAATTTAGGTTGGGCTAGCTATTTTAATTGATAGCTATTTCAAATTCAGGTAAATAATGGAACTAAGATTACGCTCACCTATAAAACCTTCAGGATTAAAATATGTACTGTGAACTTTGTTCACCCTGAAAGGCAGTAGGCTTACTTTGACTTGTTACACTATGGTGTAGAAAGATAGGGTCACACTGTAGTCGATAAAGGTAAAACTTATACCTTTCAGAATAAATGGAAAGTACGCGGGTGATTTATGGTCACACATATCATGAACTCAATTTACAGTGAGGTTACGTCATTGACCCTAGTAATAACATTCAAGGTTGAATAAGTTTAGCTAATTATATTAGAATTTTAGGAAACATTGTAAATTATGTTGAGTAAGGAGCTTGTATTAAATGAGAAGGAAGATATTATTAACTTAACTTTTTGGCCAAATTACAAATGTTAGAGTTCAAAGCGAAAATGTAATGTGGCTTATTTATAATGATATATCAAATAAAATTACAAGGTTTGTAAAACAATTCAAAATGTTTAAACGTGTGCCAAAAGATTTTTAACTTAATTGTTTAACACAAATAAAGACATTAATTAATTAAAACGAGCTAAATATAGAATGTAATATCAAATACTGTCATTAGAAAAATAATAATATAAGTTGTAAAAATAGACACAGAATGACACAAAGCTTCTAGGGTTGTTTGTGGAATCATGTATTACGTTAAAAAGTTGGAAAAGATGTATAAGAATAAATTTACTTGAGCTTTATTAAGTTGAAATGTTATAAAATGTTGAAAATTAAGAAAAATATAACATATAAATCCTATGGCTGTAACATTAGCATGGACTGCTAATAAGATAATGTTAGTACCCGCCCCTGAACAAGCTAATATTCATATACATCCTGCAATAGAAATACCAATAAAACCTGCCAGTTTAAATATTAACCCAAATAATCTGATACTCATAGACTTCCAGCGTAATTAAACATCACGATCTTACAATTTGTATATAGGTCTCTAGTCACACGTATATCTGCTTGAAATAGAGCGACGTACAAGTCCAGCCTGCTCACCACGAATGCTAGAATGAAGAGATGTTCAAAACACGAGACAATTGTGCAGCCCCTGATGTTCCGACGAAGAAATCCAGCAATGCTCTGATTGGCCAGTACGGTACTACATAGAAGACCACTCATATGTTAGACACCTGGGTTGGCGTATGTGACCTAAACAAGCATAGCTCTATACCTGCTCGCGTTTTGAGTCAAAAGCAGTGGCAGATGTTCAAGATAACAAACTGACCTACGTGACCGACACAGCGAGGCCTTTCCACCAGATGTTTGCAGATGACGAAATTGTAAAGGAGAAATCCCACGTTCCCTCCCTTTCAACTAGACCTATATAACGAGGAAACACAGACACTCTCATGGACTCTTTCTTTGGCCGTTTTCACGAGAAGTCCTGCTGAGGACTAGGACGTTATCCAGTCAGGCTGGCTTATACTATATTTGTTTAAATCTATAAAATATACATTGCTGTGATGGGTTTGATTTTCTTAAATACTTTGGTTTATTTTATTAAGAAAATCAGTCAGTGTAGGCATTGGTAATGTTTTGCTAAATATTTTAATTTTAAAAGTAAATTCTGTTGTGGAGCACTTAATGCTTCCTGTTGCCGCTTGGGCGCTAGTATCATATTTTCTTGGTTTAATGAGATAGTCACTTTTTTGGTTCTTTTTATGTTTTGCAATATTTAGGTTAGATATTAAATTTTTGCTTGCGTGGTTATCAGTAATTTAAATTCTTTAAATTGATAATGTTTCTTTTGTTGGTTATTTTGAAGACTTATTTGCTTTGAAGTTAATGTTAGAGTAACTTATTTTTGTTGTTTAATATGGGTATTGACTTTATTATTCGCTGATTCTCTTAGGCAAAATTACAAGTTCTGTAACGTAACGTTTCCTAGTTTTACACTAAATATTTAATTGTGGGAATTGTGTTTAATTCTTTAAAAGTGGGTAATTGTACTGTGATGGTTTGAGTTTAGTCGAGAAGTCAAACCTTTGTGAATTAACGTAAATATCTGATGGGATATTTAAATTTATTTCATAAATTAAAAACTATTTGGTATTTATTTGCTGGTGTGAAGATGACGCTTTGTGAATAATTTAAAAGAGGCTTATTAAGCTCTTTGTGATTTTGTATAATTTTTAGGAGTTAAAAATTTAACGTAAATATCTGGTACGATATTTAAATTTAAATTCATTCCATAAATTAAAACTGTTCAGTCTATTCACTGGTGTGAATAAAACGTGTTATATATAATCCTTTTAAAAGAGGCTCATTAAGCTCTTTGCTACTTTTGTAATATTTAGTAATTAAAACTTTTGACCCTTTTGATTTTATTTGATCTTAATTCACTGTGGTGAATTAGAAACTTGTATATCATTTAGAAAAGTTTCTTATCAGTAATTTAAATTCTTTAAATTGATAATGTTTCTTTTGTTGGTTATTTTGAAGACTTATTTGCTTTGAAGTTAATGTTAGAGTAACTTATTTTTGTTGTTTAATATGGGTATTGACTTTATTATTCGCTGATTCTCTTAGGCAAAATTACAAGTTCTGTAACGTAACGTTTCCTAGTTTTACACTAAATATTTAATTGTGGGAATTGTGTTTAATTCTTTAAAAGTGGGTAATTGTACTGTGATGGTTTGAGTTTAGTCGAGAAGTCAAACCTTTGTGAATTAACGTAAATATCTGATGGGATATTTAAATTTATTTCATAAATTAAAAACTATTTGGTATTTATTTGCTGGTGTGAAGATGACGCTTTGTGAATAATTTAAAAGAGGCTTATTAAGCTCTTTGTGATTTTGTATAATTTTTAGGAGTTAAAAATTTAACGTAAATATCTGGTACGATATTTAAATTTAAATTCATTCCATAAATTAAAACTGTTCAGTCTATTCACTGGTGTGAATAAAACGTGTTATATATAATCCTTTTAAAAGAGGCTCATTAAGCTCTTTGCTACTTTTGTAATATTTAGTAATTAAAACTTTTGACCCTTTTGATTTTATTTGATCTTAATTCACTGTGGTGAATTAGAAACTTGTATATCATTTAGAAAAGTTTCTTTAAATAATGTAAACTATTTTGTATATTTCATTGGTCTCTTCTAGACAAGTTTTTTTTAATGCATTGCGCATGTAATAAATTGCTAAGATTTATTTGGTTTTCAACACACTTCATTAAGACCTGTAAGGCCATGCAACTTATTGTTTTAATACTCTTTGTTACTTTGAATAAAATTTCAATATTTCATTAACCTGCAAATGTTTTTCTTTTTCATATAATTATCTTCTTTAGAGATCACCCCCTCTTTTTTTAGTTTATTGTGGCCGTAACTAAATAGAGTGAGACCGGGGAGGTACATGACAGAATATAAAAAACAGTACAATTAGAATTTAACAATTAGTTTGTTATAATAAAACCATATAACAGTGAATTTAAATCAAAATATTATATTAAATTATTCATGGAATTACATTTAAAATCAACAGTGTAAAGTACATAAGAAAACATCTAGCTTGGCTCAGTTTCTTTTTCCTTATTTGATTTGGAAATCGAATTTACATGTTTCAGCGGCAATGAACCATCATCAGGGTACTCCTGTTATGTTGACATTTACAATGTGAACATTTAAAATATTAACTTTGTTCTTCTATATAACCAGAGTGTTCTGACGATGATGATGATGATACATTTCCGCTAAAACATCTAGATTCGATTCAATAAACAACCAAGGACCAAGGGGACTATTCCTTGCAAAGGAAATATAATCTTAAAAAAAATCACATTTTTAAAGTTTTATTAATCAAAAATAGATTAATGTGTTCCTTTTCAATGTATTGTATTTTATATTATGCCATTAGTTATTGTTATAGAAGCGACTTACGTTAGTTTGGGCATGTTGATATAATGAGTGTGGTTCTGATGACGAAGCAAATACAGGATGGCACGCGGGAACAAGTGATTTGAATAATTAATTTAAAGGCTATAGTCTAAGTTGGCAATACTGTGATGACGTCATTATGTGCCCCAGTCAATGCCGTTTAAGAGCCCTACATACTATCTGATCTGGTTGACCCGACAGTAGGCCCACCCAAATCAGGCGATACCTACAAGACGACCCAATTTAGTGCCTGAGTTTATGTTGTTTTTTCCTCTAAAAGACACACGCATCATATCTCCTACAAACCCCAAAAAGTTGGGATCGCACTAATAGCATCGTTAGGGATTAATTCCAGAAAAAGAAAATGTGAACCAAAAAATGGTTAATTTAACTGAAAAAATTCAGTCATATGATGTTACAACATACACACTACTACTCGCACCCGTATTTGTAGTACAACTGAAACGCCGAATCATCCGTCAACACTACAGACGACATGATTTGGTCGGGCGGTCGTGCGGTTGGATGCGTTGACCACCCGACAGCGCCCGTCATGAAATAGGAATTTATTTTATTTGTTTGTTGACACACCTACATACAACCCGATATTGCGCCTCATCTGACAAAATCGTGTCGTCTGTAGGGTCCTTAGGTTAACATGGAGCAGTGGTCGGGTGTGCATCGAGTGTTTGCAGTAAAATCATTTTATAAAAACAATTATTGTTATGAAGGTGCACCAAGAGAATTTCGGCATCACTTTAAACTTCGGCGTCATGATCCGGTTCCATCATCTCACGATTTAAATACATTGGTTCCAGACTTTGAAACAATAGGTTCAGTATTGAGAGAGAAGCATCCAGGGCCAAGAAATAATGTTCGAACGCCAGAAACTGTGAAAGCAGTCAGAGCTTCATTCCTGAGGAGTCCACAGCGTTCTGCACAGTGACATGCAGTGTCGTTAGGTTTGTCTCACCACACCTTGGCCAGAATATTGTTCTCAGATTTAGAGCTACATCCGTACAAGATTCAGGTAGTCCAGGAAATAAATGCCTGTGATTTCAATAGAAGAGTTGTTTTTGGAGAACAATTTTTAGCAAAATGTAACGAAAACTAAAATTTCCTGGAAAGTCTTTGAAAGTCTGATGAAGTCCTATTTCATCTAAATGATTATGGTAACAAACAGAGCCGGTACAGGGCTGCGGAGAATCCTCGCCTTTTTCACCAGCGACCTTTACACAGTGAAAAAGTGTCAGTGTGGTGTACGGTATAATCTAAAGAAATAATCGGGCAGTATTATTTTTGAGGATGACAATGACCGTGTGGTGAATGTAACTTCAGAACGGTACGTCACCATGCTCAAACGTTTCTTAGCAATGAACAAGAGAAATATCCAGTGATTTGAGTCCACGTGGTTTCAGCAGGACGGAGCTACAGCTCATACTGAAATAATCTCAATCATCGCTTTACGAGAAATTTTTGGAAACGACGTCATTACCAGGATCGGCGATATCATTTGGCCTGCGAGATGACCAGATATTTCGGTGTGTGATTTCATTTTATGGTGACTTTTAATATTCGAGTGGTTGCTCATCGTCCTCAAAGTATTAATGAAATGAAGGTTAGGATTAATGAAGGGATTGAAGGGATTTCCATTGAGATGTTGCAGCGAGTTACGACGAACTTGCGTTCACGAATGCAGTAATGCATTAGAAGGGAAGGTGGCCATCTCAAGGATGTTAGCTTTAATAAATTAATTTTATTTAAAGTCAGTGATAAATGCATAGTTGTAGCATTTAAATAGCCATGTTTGTAGGGAAATTAAAATTATTTAAAGTTGTATTACAAAATTATTAAAACCGCCCGTTCCCACGCACCACCCTGTTTATGAAGGTAGTGTGGGTGGATCAAAAAGAAGGGGTAGCTCATGTAAGATGTGGCAAAATGTGGTAAACAGATGTGTGAAAAAGATACACACTAAGAGTTTTAAGAATAAAGGAGCATGTATGACTCGATGTATGGATCTTGTTGAAGGGAAGGGAGTATGCAAGGGTAGGTACTTTGGAGGAAGTTAGTGGGGGTGGATTAAGAACGGAGTTGTTATTTGAGCTATATGCACAGTTTCTTGATATCTCCTTTTGTCATGTCGTGGTCAGCCGAAAAAACTTTGGAGCTGACTGAAATATTTCATACAAATAAACTGTTGTGGGATGTGACAGTAGAGAACTGTAAAAAATCGCGCAAAATACAGTCTGTTTTTAATAAAAACAAGTAGACACTTTTCAGTTAGTGTAAATGAACACGAACCCAACACTGTTTTCTTCTTCGCTGTCTCTTGAACAACTCTTAGCTACATTAATAAAGCACAAACAAAAGCATCATCCTTCTCAAGAGACATCTTTCACTCAACTGAATTCTGTACGGGAAACAAACTTTTCATAATTGTAATCTGGACGCGAAACAATATTGGACAACAATTTGTTTCCAATGTTGGCAACAGTTGGGTAACAGTTGACCAACAATGTTTCCCAGTGCGAACTAAACTTTATAAGTTAACATATGAGTTTTATAGGAAGCTTCCTTTCAACCACCAACTTTTATTGAAAGAAACTAAATTTTTCGCTGTATGGATATGTTTTATTTGATTTATCAATTGAAATGTTATTAAAAGCTTTCAATAATACTACCATATGATTTCTCTTTACATTAATAAGTAAATGTATTAAGAATATAAATAAAATTCTAATTATATTATTATTATTCCAGTTTAATTATATAATATTCAAGATTTAACATATTATAAATAATTCAATTGTATATTTATATTCAATCATTTTATCAAAAATATGTTGGTACACTTTTCATAAAATTTTGACTCGTTTTACAAACATAAGCTATGTTTTTGTTACATTATTACTGTTACATTAAATTTTGACTTTTAACTAGAACATTTATAATTCTGCCAACAGGATAATTTAGTAAACTCTTCCTTCTCAATTAAATATATGGTATGGGATGAGATGGGATGGTATATGTATATTATGGTATTAATATTACTTATAGCAAGATTATTATTAATTGTAGTAGTATTATAAGTTTTTCACTCTAATGCCAGTAATGGTTTCACCTATTCTACTAGTCTTATAATTATTATACTTTGATTTTATTACAAATGGGCATTTTGAGAAGATACAAACTTGTTTTTTTAAATTTGAAATATGTTTACTATTAATTTTATTTTATGTATATTAATTATATATAATGACATGCACGTGACTTGTTTGAATGCGATAAAGTAGATCAATTAACTTTTTTATGTTTCTCAGCTGTGTATCATAATAAAATTGGGGTATGTATACCATTGCAAATAGAAAAGGGAAAATGTCAAAGAAGTGTGAAAGGGGCTTCTGTCGGTATTGAACCCCGACGCCCCTGGTCTTGTCACTTATGATGTTTACCTCCCACATTTTGTGCAAAGTCACTCATATTAAAGGTATTTGGAACAGCCCGAATAGCGGTAATGTTTTTAGACTAGACATGTACTGTACGTGTTGGTAACTTGGTGTGAGGTAGAAATAGTTTTCTACCCTCATAGAATGTAGTCGATGTTAAGAGGACTAGGGGATGAGGGGAATAAAGGTTGAGGATGAATGTACATGTGGCGAGGACAACGAGCGACTATCCATGTAGAAACCAGCGGTGCGTGAGGGGGGAATACATTGTCCGCTCATTAGTTAACAAGGTTTAATGCAAACATACTTCTCGAGGCAATATTTGCAGCCGGCACATGTGATCTCGACATTACTCATCGCATCACGCACGCAGACTATACACATTCCCCGAGTAAGGGAGAGTCCAAGTATTACCTAAGCTCGCTAAGGAGGTAAGGGGGTTATATCTTTACTTATTTTTCTGACAAATGGAAAATGGGGGAGGAGAGTGTCTGTCAGAACAATGCTTATGTAAGACAGAGAGATATGTAAAATAATGGCAGAGTGACCAAGCAACCTTAAATTGGACACATAATAATTAAAAGTGTTGAGACGTGGATTCAATAACTTTGGTCATCAGATTAAAAGTAGTTTAGAATATTTTATATAGCTATAGTAATTCATATTTTCACTAATATTTTTTTTAAATTTCAGTTAAATGTAAATTAAAATTTAAAAAAAAACAAATAATTTTATAGCTTTTTTAATTTAATCTGTTTACTATAAATTTAAACTCCGTTTACAACCGTATTTATTGTCAATCATTTCACACCAATAATTAACACCTCTACATTTACACTATGCAATTTATAGATTGCATTAAAAATTAATGGTTATTCCCGTGATTTTTTTTATAAAGGTCTCAAATATAACGTAAGAGAGATAGGGGAATGGGGGCCAAGCATTTACTTATTTTACTTACAAGGGGGGGTAGAAGATCCAAAATGGCCAAAAATGTCCTTAAGTAATACGTGAACGCAGCTTAAGATGATGGTTGGGGCTTAAAGCTTATTTATCTATAGACCATACCGGTGACTAAATGTTAGACCGTGAGTCTAGGGTTACCAGGTTTGGTTCCGTGTGGTGCAAACGAATATAATCATTACGTTTACGGGTTTGTCCTGCTATCAAATTAGTAGATATATCCAAGCGATAACGTTGGATGTACAGGGTTACACAGTTAAGCTAATCTGTGTGTCATGGATGATTTAATTTTTATGTTTAGAAAATGCACTTTAAATTGAATAAAAAGCATAAAATAAATTACTCAGACAAATATTGAAATCTAAGCACTGGCATCGAAACTGAGACTTGTTATTTAAGGCATAAAACCGTGCGGATTCATCTTTCAATTTGATACATTATTTGTTCATTGTTATGGTATGAGTCGTATTGTCATGTGAGAGCACAGATTGAACTTAAGGCTGCTTTTGGAAAAACTGTTATGGCTCGATCTTGTTTTATTAATATTGGTTTATTCATCCACACAATTAACAAACTATTAATATCGTTTCACGGCTTAAAAACTAGCTAAACTCTAGATAAAACCTCAATTTTATCATTGATACATATTTAGACCCTGCCGATAATCTAACACAAGACTCTTGAATCAGCAGGAAAACACGTTACCAATAAAGTTAGGGTGCTAGATACACAGTAAAAAAAAATTGTGTGAAGAGGACAAAATAAAAGTTAATTGATGTAAAATCGATCATTGCCATAAGAGTCTGTTGTGGGCAGGTTTAGTAGGATGTTGTGATTTATAAACGTTGTAAAACCATCTTTGAGAAACCTTAGTTTGAATCCCGGTGGCTTCTGAGTATTAGGGCCGTATTCATGGTCTAGTCTAGGGAGTCAACCAATCTTCCAATGTATGAATAACAAGACGTTAACTTCAGGTATAATGGGAACTGGCGTGTGAATATTGACTATACACTGACCTTAGTCTTCTATCAAATCATGTGGGCTACGAGTGATTAAAAACTCACTGTAATTTTTTTTACAGGCACTAGTCCCTCCCCTCCTTCCCTTGAGTCAACCGCCTGTAAAAACCATAGTTTAGGTATTTAATAAAATTCCAACTGACAATCTAGTACTTTAGAATCTTGTTATTACATTCTTTCCCCGTGCAATTCGAGTGTCTTCACTGATTGAACACGTGGGCTTATAAGTGCAGAGGTGTACACCAAACAATCGTAGTAGTTTAGTGACGCGAAGACAAACTCCACATGCTAGATTGTTAACTGGGAGTGGTTGTTTGTAGCAAGAAACCAAGTCTTAGCGGTTGTTCTTCTTTATGATGTTATTTCGTACCAGAAACTAAGGGAGGGAAACGCAGGATTAGATCGAATTAATGCCCTCATAACGCGAAGGTGAAGAGAAACACAACGTATGTCTCTACTCAAGCTAACCTTTCTTCCACCCTTCTCCCATTTTTTTTTATGGTAGAACATCAAGAGATCGCCATTAAAACAGATGAAAGTCCCTTTACTGAATGAAGACTTACACCTCACGCCATGCTACCTTTTCTCCACGTCAATAAATACCGTCTGTTACATACAAATCTAACAGTGTTCACCATTGGCTTTACAATATTTCTAAAGTGACGAGCGATATACGACTTAAATCTGTATACGTTGCGAATACGTCAAATTCTGTGAGGATATAGTTTTTTATTGTTGTAAGTATTAGTAACATTACTAAAGACGTAATATCACGGCTATGTTTAGCTATTAATATCAAAGCTCATTCATAATTTAGTCCTGGCGCTTTATATAAGAAAAATAGTATGTTTTATTTTAATTAATAGTCTACACCCTGATTTATTCACCTAGTAAAATAACAATCAAAAAAAATACTAGAAACAATACTAGCACGTTTAATCAAATTATGAAGCATACAGTATAAATACTATCATTTTCATTTGAAAGGTACGGGGGAAATAGGGGGAAAATTCAAGAATAACTCTAATGGAGTTATTAGTACTGCCATCTGTAAGATATTAATGAGAGCTTTCTAATGCACTTTAGAGTATGGTTAAAAGATGTATTTGTCATAATTAAATTATTATTTTTATAGTACTTGATGATATCCTTATGGAATTTGAGATATAAAGGTTGTTGTCCTGTGAAATGTGTGTAATATTACCTTCCCTCATTTACTATTGCAACTCTCGTTTCTTTGCAGCCCGTCTTTTTAACCTCCTGGGCTATCCATATTTAATTACAGTGGGTAGGTAGGTAGGTAGGTAGAAAGAAGTTTGAATTTGGAAGAATTATAACCGAATTTGCGGGAAGGAAGAATATGGACAGTTTTATGAAAATCCATCCTCAGTAAAAATGGCCGGATTCAAGCCCCGAGCCCCAAGCCACAGGAAAACTAGACCATACGAGATTCACGTTTCAGATCGCGTGTCCATTGAAGCGGATGCAACGCTCCTCATTTTTATACCCCATTCTATTAAGGGTGAAAATATTATGGTATATATACTTCATTGAGTATGACATATCATATATAGATATCTAATTCATTAATTATGATAAAAGCTGCGTATAATTCATCCTTGTGGTTCAGTAACTTTATTTAGTTATCTAATTGCGGATAATGACTAAATCCTAAAGGAAAATAACGTATCACCTTCAACATCCCGGTGTTGCAAGGGTAGAAAACGAGCGACTGTTATATTAAACAACACATGATGATAGTGAACCATATTGGATACCTTTTTAATATTACAAACTGATATCCAGGGCAGTTTGAACGTATGCGAGTTCTACCACGAGGCTCTTGACCTTGAATTACTTGCTAGAGGGGATAGACGAGTTCCCTAACCGTCTATTTGTTATTACATGGCTCATTTCCATAAATAAAGATCGAAATGAACGAAAGGTTTCACGTTCTCGTTCACGAACGTATTACATCAGGCACAATTTGGATGTAAAAAAAAATTCTAAGGTACATACCTTAAATATTTCCCTAGCCACTCGTGTCAAGTTAAAATGTCTTGGTTGATTGAGTTTAAAGATACACTTTCCAGTAATCACGTGGTTTAATTCTCAACATTTATTAATTTTAAAAATTACGCTTGAGGTGCACGCTTTAGGGTTTCACCAAATGTACATGAAAGTTTAACCTTTATTTTCCTTGTTTTTATAACTATCTACACTGGTGGTCACGGGATTTAAGGCATCACACTATCGATATTCTGTCAACTCTTCTTAAAATTAACCTTACGGACACAGATATTTGGTCAACGATGCCCGAAGTTCACTAAAACCAAAATGTGTTTCCCCTTGACGTTTAGTGAGGGGATTAGTTACAAACAAAGCAAAATATCATTGACAGAACCAATTTTATCGAAATTTACAAATACATTTTTAAATATAAGAAAGGCTATGTGCCGTGACTTGCTGTATAAGTCCTATTGTTTAATGGATATATTTTCTGTGTCTTTATCTAGAATCTGCGCTTCTCTCCACAATCGATTCCACATTGTGCAAACATTCAATAGTCATTATAACAGTCCTGACACCCTCCAAAACCTCTTTCACTGCTAGAACACGTTCTTCGTTCTCGTCTTAGTCATCTTTAACCCTCTTTTGTTTCATTGCTAGAATCACCTTTCACAGCCTCAATGGTTGCTTCAACCGGTGAGATTTAATTCGTCACAACTTATATTTCAAATAGATAAAGTATTTGATTATAAGGAATTGTCATTAACGAATTGTAGTCGTTCCTTGATTGCAAATTCGTCCTTTCCCTAAAACGCCACATTTTCAGTAACTAAAACAGTGTGCCGTTAGTACTTATGTAAAGTGGCAATTGACACACCCCTCCATGATTTGTCGGGAAAAGGTATAGCGTGCAGCGAAGAAGCCAGGCTAGATTGTCTTATCTTGCTGTAACCACGGTATAAAGCTATAGGTGGGGAGGAAGGAATGTGGGGAAAGGCCAGCGTTTTTTTCTGTTTTTATATCAAAACGTTTTATTGGTCAAAAGAAATCAAATATTTCCTAAGCACAAATATAATATTTAATTTTCTTCACATGGGGATATCAACAGTTGTTGAAGATTTAACATAAGCATAGCGGCATCAGATAAGAGACTTTTTAAATAAAGACAAAAAGTTGTCATTAAATTACAGGACACCCTCGAAATATATTCAACAACTTTTTCACTATGTGACGAAAATTAAACTTTACGTTTGTACTGAAGCAATATTTGATTTATTTTGACCAAACAAATATTTTGCTAAAAAAAACAATTGTTAAAACACCGTTTCTAGCGTCCGCTACATTCCCACTCTAAGCTCGGTGGGTACATTGCAGTGACTGTCTGTACTCAACCTTTCATCCACTTTCCATCGCATCATTTTAGTTGTTCTATGTGATACCAAAATAATAACCCTGGTAGAAAACAGATTGCTCCAAATTTTAGTTCAAACAACCAAAAAAGGTTTATTTCAAAGAATTACAATTTTAGACAAACTGAAGGTAGCGATCAGTCTTACTTGACTGACTATATACTATGGTTCTATCTTGTAAGCTAAGCTTTAGTTAATCAATGCAGGGTGAGTTTGCTTGATACCTTACAGAATAAATCAATGATACATATTATATTAATCCTTTCCTTTTTATGTTTTTGGGTTTAGGAGTGAGCCACGTCTACGTGGTTTAAAGTGCCCAATTAGGATTAAAATTGCAAGGGTAAAGATAGTACGCCCGAAATGTACACACTGAGATATCCGCAGGTACATAAACCTAGGCCAAATCTAAGCTATCCTCTTTAGTTGACCGAAGCTGTGGTCAAGGGATACAAGGTGTCAAGTTAATAAAATTATATATAAAATATAAACGATAACTTTTGACCTCTTAGATTTCCTATGATAAGAATGCAATTTGTCAGATTTCTGGGTTTTTAAGTGACCCAAACCGTCAGCTAAGCGGCCTAAGCCTTTAGGGTCTCAAAATGGATAAGAGAAAATAAAAATGGCCGAGGAGTACTGTACATTTTCAGGTATTCGTAAGTACTAATGCAAGGTTTATTGGTCTTAAAATTACAGCGTTTACACACAAAAATAAATCCTATTTTATGTATATTATGATTTCCTTTGTTACTTTGGAGCTAAAGCTGCCTTTAAAATGAAGAAATAATTTAGTCGTAAGAGTATTTATTAATTTAAATGTAAAATCAATTCAAATATATATGGGGAGTATGTGCACTTTTGATTTGTCGATAAAAAACATTTATAATTTTTTTACAGGAATTCTAAGCCAACCAAATGAAAATATAATTTATCTTTGGACTTAAGATTGAAATGTATTCTGTAATAATTACGCTTTAGATTTGAAGTGGATTTGGAGTTCAATACAGAGGGAAGAAACCAACAGTTTATCACGTAGGTTAAGACAGAATATTTGAAAGATCATAATTTTGATTTGTTTTTTAACAGTAGCCCATGTCCATCCTAAGAGTATAAGGAACTCACGAGTAAAAATCCTGTCTAAATAAGTTAAGGTTGTATGGCGCAAAATTAATAATATATTAATTATATACATTATTAGGTCTTCTTAAACCAAACTTGGATCAGTGTATCAAATGTAGATTAAATGTATATTTTAAGCACAGTGCTTACTAAATTTTGAAATTTTGGCAACTAATGCAACAATTTTTAGAAAAACCAAATGATGGAAAGCTTTCATATTTGGAATGATAGAAGTATTTGAGAAGGTTTATTAATTGAAATAAATATTATTTGAATAAGCCTTCTATTAATAGCGTAAAAAATTGCCAAATAAATGCTATATATATTCAATTGATTATTTTGTATACTTAAACGTTCTAATAAATGGTATCAGTAAATCAATTAATGCCGACTTATTTTAACTTTATAATGGTACTTCATTCAAATTAATATTCAATCTGAAACGCATGAAAAATGATACAAGCTGTGGTGCTTCATATTTGGCCTCTGTATTTTGAAAATATATCTGATACAACCCCGCAATAGCCGAAACAGAACGGCCTGGTCAGAGTAGAGCAGACAACTCATCCCTTCTCACTCCAAGCCACTAGCTGTCTGTCCTTGAAACCAGTGGTTTTGGCATGTTTTTAAAGCTTATCGCCCTGACCCATCACCATCTCTCTTTAGGGATTGTTACTTGGCTCCCCACCGTTTTCAAGACAGTGTAGCAAGTGCTACTATTGATGAAACGATTTATTTTCAGTGCTGCCGAGTGTAATTGCATTTAATGTCCTTGGCGATGTGTGAAGTGTATTAATTGTGGAAAAACACATTTTATTATTTAAAAAATTGCCCCCACAACAGTTTAAAGATGACAGTAGGTATGTAAAAGGCAAAAGGATTAAGAATTACAAGGTAATGCAACGCCTTTACGAAGAAATTCGGAGAGCCCAAACCGCTAATAAGTAGGTGAAATGACTTCAAACCTATGTTATGTTAATGAAGTTAAATAATTATTTTTTGACAATTCTTTTTAAATCCGGAACCAAATGGTCTGGGTTCGATTACCATGTACACTACAATAATAATTTTTCTACCATATTGAGAAAAAATAAAGTGCACACTTGTGAACGAATTTATCTGTTCCAAAATATTAATCTTTTAAACTGTTATAAAACTATGTATGCCTTTATATTAAAACTCCATCAATGCAGAATTATTTCATCTCTTAATGGCTCTATTCACCATAATATATTTTATGCTCCAAGATTTCAATTTTAAAGTTAAGATCATACTTAGCTTAGAATTAACCGAATATATTTGAAATAAATTAATAGTCTTAATATTCTACTTATTATCTACTATTTATTAATTTATTTAATTTATTTATTTAGTGATAATGGCAAAGTGGATTTAGTTAATCTTGTACCACGTTCACAAATAAATACTGAGGACTTGACTTTCAAACCAATGAAATCTGAGTAAGTGGATGATACTGTATTTCTAGTGGGAAATGGGATTTAATTTCCTTAAAATGACGTGTATATGTGTACAAATTGACAATATTAATGAATTCAGTACAAAATTATATAGCAATGTCACGGCCTTGATTTGATAGGTTTGATCCAAACTTGAGGGTTAAACAATCTAAGCAGTTAGGGTGTTTGAAAAATTACATTTACATTTTAACTCCACTTTCATACATAGTTACTTAACTTAAGGTGTGAAAGTGATAATCCTAAACAACTTGGATATGAAAATAATAATACAAATAGCAATTTTGGGGCTCAAATGTCAGTCAGGTCTATTGAGGGTGTTTTTCCACAAATGGTTTTCCAATCTCATTCCATGCAAATGAAGCTAGATTCTTTCTAAAATGCAACCTATAGTACACGCATTCTTGCACAGCTTTGCTCTCCCGGCGCTTTACGCCGAAACTTTGAACACACATTTAATGGTATTAGCATAGTTTGCAGGATGTATGTGTATATATATTTTGTATTAATTTGGTTCCACCAAGCTATATGTGCAGTTTGGGCGTTAAGTTTCAGAACATCCTTAACCTAAGGGAGTATGTATGTATGTATGTATATATATGTGTATATATATACACACTCTTATGTATATATGTAGGTATATATTTATTTTTATATATATATATATACATATACTCTTTAATGGTTGAGTCGTGGTGTTAGCCAATAACAATAACTGAGACCTAAAAAATTGTTTTTGCATTGTTGGTTTTTAGAAATAAATTTAATTCTAAGCAATGTAAAGAGTATTGTAAAGTTTCTCATAATTAGATAACCCTAAAATTATTAATTTTATTTTATTCAATAATTCTCACTTGGTTAATTAAAAGAATCAATTTAACGTCCTAGATAGTTTTAAAACTAACTACTCTACAGATTTGAAGTGTATTATTGCTAAGTGCCTTTCCTCGTGATGCAGGTACTGTACTTTTGTTTTTGTCTGTGTCTATACTACTTTTTACTTAGCCTTAATATTCTTGGTGTAGACATAAAGGTAGGTTTTATTTTTTATTTTTTTTAGTTATCAAACCTACGTTTTTAAAACAAGACATATTACAGCAAATATGTTATAGTTGACAAACTTTCTCAAACCTTTAACTTTTAGGTTTAAATTAATACCATTATTGCTAGAACTTTTTAACATTTATTTTTGACAAAATGTTTTATGGGTCCTATTCTTGTTATTTCTCTTATCAACCCCGTACAAAGTTTGTTGCAAAGGCTTCCTTCTATGTTACTTAATGCGGTCATTTATTATGTCTAGACTAGAATAATAATCAAGATTATTTTGCGATACACGAACTATATTCCTGGCTCTCTTTGTTACAACTCCTTTGTCCTTTTTCTTTCCAAGTACTCGTTCTAAAACTAAAACATTCACCTCTTCTTGGGACCTAAATAGGCAGTTATTCACACAAAGGTTTTGCTAAGCTAAACCAAAATATCAACGGTGAAAGCGGTTTTCATAATATTAAACTTCAACTCCGTTGGGATTATTTTGGTTTTTAAGTAATTGATATCAAATATCAGTTTACTGTGCTATCAATCAACTTTTAAATTTTCTTGATATTTCCTTATATAAAATTGATTTCCATGTGATAAACTATATTTAGAACACAATTTCAGATGTGTCAAATTATGTAATAATACATTGTATGAGATAATTTCTGATAGCCTAAAATAAATGTATCATATTACATCTTTATACTTAAATTAAGAAACAATTTTTCTCTTTTCTGTGGGCCCGTGGAAAATCGAGGAGATCAGGATTTCTAGCCCCGATTGTAGGTGGGTATAGAGATAGTGTTTCCTAAATAGTTTTCCACTCCTCCTAATCGAAAATGCGGGCACATTTTCTATAAATTCTACCATGGTAATTCTTAAACTAGATTAAAAATTAAATGCTGATATCCCTTGACGAAGAGTAACGACCGGTCTAAAATAAAAAAATATAAACGAAATAATTTTGACGTCCCAAAATATAACTAAAAAGCATTAGTACATTGTATACTTGTCTGCTATAGTCAATGCCGATAGCGTTATTAAAAATTACTTCATAGTTGGGAAAAATATGCGGTTCTTTCTTCTGTATGTCTTTCTTTTATCCATTATGTATTTGCTGCATTAAGAATTTTGTTTATTTTAATTTAATGACATATAAATCATATTTTAATCATATATAAATTAAATGTCTACTACTTGAATTTAAACTAGTAATAAGGTAATATTATGTAAGCTTCACACAAAATACAAGGATAAAATACATGGATTAAAACATTTTTTTAAATCTCCTCTTTCGTGAACGACTACGTTTATAACAAAATTACTTTTGTTGAAATTAAATAAAAAAATAATAATTTTATACTCAGTTTAATCCATTCCAAAAGAATATGTTTACAAAAAAGAGCAATATAATTCTATGCCATTCAGTTAGAAAAGCTCTGAATAATAAAAGAAGGCGAAAAATGGTGGTTACGATTCATTACACACGCCAAATACAGCTCTCATATAATCTAATTCCAGGATTTTAAGAAAGCTTGTGGGAGTCGGATTATTGCTTTTAGTTCGCACATTTTTATAGGATTTTACATAATTTGGAAAGTCATTTGTTACACGTTGTTACGGCTAAGTATTTTTTTACATAATTGAATTATCTTTAATGGTACGCTAAAAAGCTTTTCAAGTGTGTAATATTGTCATCATTACAACTTTTTAGGGGTTAACATAGTGATAAAAAATTTGTTTACTGGTGTACAACTTGTGATAATTGTGGAACGTTACTAATATAGACCCACGTATTCCAAGTAATAATGTGTTCGTTAAATAAAATATCACAGCGTTGGCCTCACGGTTGTTGCTGTAGATCTTGATATGGGGATTTTGCGTTGAACTTTCTCATTATCTATACAACTTGATCCCAATTAATTTTCTTTAACATACACTCCTTCCTTTGGATTTTGTAATTAAGTGGCGGATATTCTTTTATAAAGCGCTTTCTTTACCAACTTGTCAGATATTCACGCGGCTTACAAACTAACTAAACTCTAAAATTGAGACAACACTTAACTCCTCAACCGTTAGTTTGTCACTGTGAAAGTCAAAACTCCAATTTGACAAAATTATCAACTTTTCGACCATGATGGCAATCGAACTTGGGACCCTTAACTCAGTAGGTATAAGTTATAACGACTAGGTCCAATAAACGGACTTGTTAATAGTATAAATTGGAGTTATTAACAACTAGGTATGCTCTTTCAGTGACCTTCGAACATGTGGTACACTCCACGTGGAAACAAAGATGTACCCCAATAAAGCCTTGACTCAAAGCCTCCTAAATATTTGGAGTACAATGCCTGAGCCCTCTCAACCCAAGGAAAATAATGGTAAACACTTATGCTTGCCACACACCTAATCGGAATGGTCGTAATCAAAACCCTACAAATGGAACAAAGATTTGGCCACACATTGGGTCGGAATTCAATTCATGTCAGTCGGAAGACAGCAATCAAAGAGGGTACATCGATCCTAGCAATTTGTCGATAATGAGTGGTATTAGCAGTGAGGAGGAGACTATGCTGGTTGTTATGTGTATTTCTGCCGATGCTGATGAAGAGGAGGCAGAAGAGGTTTCAAAAATACTTTGGTTGCACGATATAAATGCAACATAAAATGTCCGAGATTTCCTCTCTAACATTTTCCTTCATAACACAGTTATGCTACCAATTTCATAAGTTATAGAGTTTTGTTGAACTAAATGGTTATTTCTTCGTCCAAAGACATTTAAAATAAAATGCTGTCGAGGAAGAGGAAACGAACACCAACAAGTGTAAAATGAGAGTGAGTGTAGATGATGCAATAATTCAGTCCTAGGGACGCATGCGCATAGCTTCGGGATTCGTTTGAAATCCGTTAAAATATCCTGCCTGGCAAACAGATTTGTTCCGTTCCGATCTGACGTTAGAGTTTCCAATCTGATCCGAGCCAGTGTGTGGACTTCCATTAAATCGAAAGAAGAACATTTCCAATGCGTTCTGTTTCTAGATAATCAAGTGTGCGGCAACCTTCAAATGGAAATTATAAATAGGTCAAATCTTAGACACTGCGAAATAAAATATATTGATAACTTAAACAATTACACGCTATTAAATCTATAAAGTGAACAGTTGACAGTAGACAGGTCAAAAATGTACTAAAACAATTTTCATACATTTGTACACTAAGTTTGCCCCGTAAGGTAGCACTCTTACCTTGATGGATTACACTATAGTGTAGCCTACGAGATATTGCCATAGTCTAATTCTTCAAAGTAAGACTACTATCTTTCAGAGTAAACAAAGTGTATGTAAAATAATGTGATCTGCAGCTGTCAATTTTGATCGGTTATAACAATACCTAAACAATAAATATAATGGCGTCACTTTCGTAATAGTCTCAACTGCTGATGACGGAGAGATCGGGGTTCAATTCCTGTCAGGTGTACTGAGGTTATTTCCTAAATGGGTTTCCACTCTCCCTCCACATAAATGCAGGTACACAAACTCTAAATTCAGCCTTCCTCATCCCTGACACATTAGAGTAATAATTAAATTTGCTTATAACCCGAACGGGTAGTTAGTCGTTATGGTAAAGAAAATAGTAAAATAATTTCAATCATGGCTGTAAAAATATTTTTGTATTTTATAAAGTTTCTTCCTGGCAGAATCTTATTGTAAGTTTCCTGGACCGAGAACGACATTTTCGCTTTTACCAGGAGTTCCGTAAGCTCTTCAGCAAGAGGAGGGGTAGCAGATTTCCAACCTTGGATGAATCTAAAAGATTTTGGAAGAGGGATTGTTATTTCTACATTGGCCTTTTGCTATACCTTTATTTGTCATAATATGTAGTAAGAATATGAAAGTAAGTTCGATTTAGAAGTTACAATAATTTTTTTTTTTTGCGTTTAGCACTAGATATTTTTAAAATTATAATATTGGTATTATTTTTAAATTTTTTATGTATATTGATACATTCTAAGAAAATTAAAGTTGCAGATCCCATGACTTGAGATTTATTTTTAGTAATTGTGAGGCTGTCAGATACTTCTATTCCTACCATATTCTTACTATAACCGCAAAGTAGGCTAGTACTGACACTTGCTTGACATACACTTGACATTCAACAAATTTTTCTCGGTTATTGTTGAGACCATAGAAAAAAAATATGATAAAGACATAATTATTAGAAAAAACGTACAGCGTAAAAAATCAATTCCTTCCTTAAAAATTAAAAGTAAGTTCGAATTTGTTTAAAAAATAATATTACCCTATTTTGCATACAGAAGAAATACTGATGGAAACCAAGATGGTTCCAGATCCAGCCCCTTCCTCCAAATAACAGGGGGGCTTTAGCACCCACAGACCCCATTTTCCCCGAGTTTGTTCCCTTTAATAAATTACATAATATAATTTCCTATCAGAAGTGAGCAAATTTCAATACATATTAGCAATTATTCAGATCTTTCTAACTAAAACTAAAGTTAACGGCTAGTTCGCAAGAGTGGTTGAATTTGAATTAAGAGGCCCAAGCTCTATCCTCTTCTAGATGGACTGACTACCCCCCAAACTCCTGATCCCACATTGGAGTATCCTATATTTTCTATTGGTAAATAATGCTTGTATATTTAAAATCATCCTCTTTAGCTCTGTTTTCAAAGGGATATAGTTTAAATGTCTGGTAGAAAGTACAGTAACACCTTTATTTCTATAAAATAAAATACGTTGAATTAAAAATTGAACAAGTAATTCTGTGAAGAGTAGACATTGCTCCCTCCAGTAAAAAAATGCTAATTACATTATGCTAATAATTATATCATGTTCCTATCGTCGCAGCTCGCTTGTTTGTTTACGCCATGGAATTTTATTTCTTATGGTTGCTATTGTCTTACCATTTTTATTTTGAGAAATTTCTCTTTGGCTATCAAGTTGAAATATCTCCTGTAATTTATCCTAGGATTTGTAGATTACAATTTTTTTTTCTTAGTGATCAGGTTGGATAAAAAAAACATAAGGATATTATATTCATTAATACATTATATTAATTAGGAATTTAAGACGTAAGTTTTCCAATATATGCCAACATTAAAAACCCACATATACATACGCTCATGGGAATGTAGGTAGCATGATAGCTGGCACGAGNGATTAGGAATGAAGTTACTTGGGAAAGAGTGGAGGTACAGGGAGTAAATGAGATAGTAGAGGAAGCAAGACTGAGAAGGCATGGGCATGTAATGAGGATGGAAAAGGAGATAATACCAAAGATAATGATGGAGATGAAACATGTAGGAAAAATACCAAGACCAAGAAAGGAGCGGATAAGTTAAAGTGTGTAAGTGAGAGGAGAAGAATTGAAGCAATTAGAGAAGGAAGAATAGTGGAAAGATAGAGGAAGATGTAGGCATTTTAATAAACTGACCCGGCCACAGCTGGAAACAGTTGATAGTGTTAATGACGATGATGATATACTTAAGTTTTTCGACTTAAGTTTAAAAATTGCCCCTGCCAAATTTGTTAAAATCGCCTCATATATTTATATATAATAACTGTTGTTCCCGTCGTTAAATAAATCAAACTTGCAATAAATGTAAATTAAAACATAAGTCGTGTAGCCTATGTTCAAAAAATATCCCTGCAAAATCTCATTTAAATTTATCTACGCATTTGACATTAATCGAAGAACCAGTATAAAGACAAGCGATCTAGTTAAAACGGGACTTTCACTTCGATAGGTAAATTATGGACCCTTATTTATGATTCTTATAAAACATGAGCTTTTCCTGAAAATTGGTACAACCTAATTCGATTTATAATCCAAAATAAATTCACAAACATTTTCCACAAATATCAATTACTACATTTATTATAAATTACTCACAAATGTATGATTAATATAATGTATTCTATTTAAATATCCTGTTTGGTTAGTAACTAAAACATAGTAGCTGATAATATGGTTCTAGTTAATACCATAACATGTATCAAACTAATATTTCGATTTAAAGTGATAACACCAACCACTAAATAGTTGTGGCGGAAGATCAATCATTTCAGGTTTTTATGTTTAGAGGCATAAGCACTACAGCTAAATTGTGGTTCAAAATTAAACCAATCAGCTACGACACACAATCAAAGTTATATATTAATTAAATGCACATTATGAATGTTTGGCTGAGCTGTTATATAATATACATGTAAATAATGACCTGTTGTTTAAAAAGTTAATCTAGTTTCCTCATGATCGATTAAACAGTTTAATTAGCTGTGTTTATTGTATGAAGGCTAATCTCCATGCTATAAATTATTTTTGATAAACCATAAATTGTAACTTTCTCACTTTACATTAATATCCACTAAAATGTGTTCACGTGTCACTATTGCCCTATGTACACTTAGTTTACCCAGAAAAATCTTACCTTGATTAATTACACTGTGGACCAATATTTTAAGTTAAACCATAGAAAAAAATGCAAGGTAATCTTTCTTTCTACCTTACAAGATAAAATAAGGTTACAACCATTGTTATAAGCTATTTTATTTTTATTAGTACATCGTAGATTAGGTGTGCTAATTAGCTACTTAATTGATTTTAATTTCACTCGGATGCACTGACAGTCCTTTATCATATGTAATTTTACAGTAGATTTTTCACCATTTTTTACGTTTAAGAAGACGCATTTACGATAAAATTATTTTCATCCCTAACCCTTATATTGAGACGATTGTTACTAAACGTAATAATATTTTTATTTAATACGATTAACGTCAATTTTATTAACTGATTAATTATAGTATTTGGGATAAGGAGAGTAGAATATTGTAAGTACTCCCGAATTTAGTGAAGAGAAAGTATGGAATAAAAATATAACAAAAATTTTATGTGGAAAACTACCTTAATTAAGCCCAACGGAATTTGAATCTAAGGGCTAGAATTTAAAAAAAGACAGCCGAAGGTAGTGCCATATGGCATATACCTAATCCCTAACTATCGAGTGTGAACAAAATCTATCATGGCGTTTCAGTTGTTGCACCAGGCACAGACAGACAAGCCCAGGGACACACAAAATTTCCAGATCCACTTTATTGGGCTCGAGGACCTTTAAAAGTCAATATTCACCATAATCTTGAGTATCAAATATTTTTCACTTTTATATTATTTTTTTATCATATGGGAAAGTAAAAATAGAAATGTACAATATAATGAATCTTTTGTAAAAAAAAAAGTAATAAAAATGTTATATTTTAACTAACACGAAAGATTAAATAATGTTGTTAATATTAGCAGCATTGACACTATTACTACCCATGCAAGTGAGTACAGGTTCAAGATTATTAAGTCTGGTTTGCTGGTGACAGGGACGTCGGGGATTGAATCCCGGCCGATTGTACTGAGAATAGTTTTTCCTTAATTATTTTTCACTCTCCTCTCCCCAAGAAAATGCGGGTACACTTCCTTTAAATTATACCTATAGAATTCCTATAACAGTAACGTGATTAGTAGCCTGCTTGTAAGTATAATCTAATAGGTAATGAAACGCGTGTAAATAAAAAAAAATCACTTATCTTCACCTGTCTCGTAGAGAATAGTTTCTGCTGGTGGTTCTTTTACTAACCAGGTGTCAAACGTATCTAGGTTTTTTAATATTATACCTATGCACAATTTCTTGCCTATCCCGTAAGGGAATGGCGTGATTATGTATGTATGTATGTATATTATGTATGTATGTATGTATGTATGTATGTATGTATGTATGTATGTATGTATGTATGTATGTCTAGGTTTCCCTGAGTATGCACGCCAAGTATCATCTTTCTAGTTTTATTGGTTTTAAGGTTCCCCACACCAATATTTACGTGGTCATCATCAGGTTCTTTAAACAATGTGCTTGCAATGGGGATACAAAACAAACCAAAGGAAAAATACAAGTAACTGTGTATAATCACCATGAATTTATTTCTAGATTTCAAGTTTAAATATATAGGTCTACTGTAATTTCTCCCTGTATTTGAAGTATATATTTTTTCTTGTCAATCAACTGAAACTTTTTTTTTCTTATTTGATTTTTGTGTGAACAATTTAATGCCTTACACAAAAATATAGCTTGAGTGTGGATAGTGTCAAATACTATTTTTTTTAATAATTATTTAAATATTTTTATCACCAAGTCTTACTACCCTTTCTAGCTATACGCTTATGTACTTATTACGTTAATGGATTTGGGGATTAAGAAGGTTATATTTAGAGGAAATATTATTATTATTTAGCACCGCGTCTTACTACCCGTTTGGGTTATACGCTCTAAGTACTAATTACGCTAATGGATTAGGAATTGGGAAGGTTGAATTAGAGGAAGTGAACCCGCATTTGCGTGGAGGGAGAGCGGAAAACCATTTAGGAAAAACCACCCCCAGTTCACCCGACCGAGATTCGAACCTCGATCTCCCCGTCCTCAGCAGTCGGGCTCAACACAAGCGCGTTAGCCAACTACGCCACCGGGGCGGGTTTTAGAGGAAGTAAATCCACCTTTGCGTGAAGGGAGGTTGAAAAACCATTTTCTAAAAACCATACTTAATACACTCGACTGGGTTTCAAACCTTAATATCCCCATCATCTGCAGTCTAATCTGCTGCGAGAGTAGCGCCTTAGACGTCACGGCCACCAAAGTGGGTATTTTGAAAATAGATTTAAAATACATTCTTAGGTATCGTGCTTTAAGTTTAAGAATATTTTTTTCAATCCTCAGCGCCTTAATATCTCTCCATGATATCGGCATATTTATACTAATGGAGTAAGGATGATGAAGGTAGAGTTTTACAAGAAGTGTATCCACAGTTTCGTGGAGGGAAAACGTTGACCCATTTAAAACCACCTTGATCCAGCTGGTATTCAACCAGTTTATCCATCTGGTATCTAAATAACAACCTCCCCGTCACATTTAAACCAGAGAAGACGAGACTGAAGCCTTTGTTTGTGGACCCATTAATATGGGTTTTTGTATCTGTGGATTAAGGTAATGTATTTTTGCATTTTAGTTGTGTTCGTCTATGTCCACAGGGTCGCTGTTAATATTACATTTCTTAATGAAGAATAAGAACAACTAAATCTAAAGAGAAACTGTCAATTAAATTATAATATTTTGCACATAGCAACTCTCTTTTAAATAATGACACAGTGAGGGTGAGGATTCTTTAATTTTATTTACGTTTCAACTGGCAATGCGGATTTACTTTTTTTATATATAGCACCGTGTTTTACTACCTATTCAGACTACACATATATGTATTAATTACGCCAATGAATTAATGTTGAGTAAGGTTAAATTTAGAGGAAGTTGCTATTATTATTATTAGCACCGCGTCTTACTACCCGTTTGGATTATACGCACTTACGCTAATGTGTAATGGTAGGGTTATTGCGAGATGAAATGGAGGACCTACAGTGTAACGTGAGATCCGAACACATCCACATATTCACAACTTGTTATTAATACACATATTGTCAGAGGGGAAGTAAGGGTTTGGTTTAGAGGAAGTGTACCCGTGATAACTATTGATGTAATCAATTATAAGGTGTATAACTTTTAAACATTGGCAATCATTGTGAGACAACGGCTTGGACGAAGTGATCACAATCCTTGCAACTAAACATAATCACAAGAAGAAACATAAAAATCGTAAATTTAAAATTACATGTACTCATGGTACCTTTGGCTTGTGATTTTACATATATTGTGAGGCTGACGTCTTAAACCTATTGATAACTGTTGTGGGCACATAACAAAGGATGATAAAAAGGTGAAACTAGCAATGTTGCATACATAGAAAAACTTGTGGATGTGTACCTTGAAAGTTTTTAAAACGTTTAAATCCATTGCAAGCCTGAATACGATGACTGCGTGATGACTGGTAATCGTACGATTAATATGTGCAGGCTCCAAAATTATAATATGTGTAAAAGTTATTTTTAAAAATTTCTAACTGCACACACTCAGTTTTACTACAGTATATTTCCTACAGTCTCTACAGTCTATGAAATTTCATATTTATAAAAATATTGGTTGTGGAAAATAATTAAGTGATACTTAGTTTTATAATCATGTATTGTTGTATTTGAAGGCATTTTAATCTTTAAGATCTTTTCTCCCTAATATTTATAGAATAAAAAAACCCACTCTTATCCGTCCTGTTAAATATTATATATAAAACTATTAAGTTAGTATTTGTCAGTAATTATGTGTTTGCACAAACTTATGATTACGTTTCCTTTGTTGTCTTTATGTGGATGAAAATAAAAATTTATTTGGATTATATATTGAGGATTTTATCATTTTATATAAGATGTTTGAAATGTAATATTAACCTTAGAATATCTAGAACTGCTTAAAAAAGTGATAGTTTTAATTTGTAATTTGGGGGGCCCCATTATTTTATTCAAACGCAATTTAATGGATGAACACTCTTAAACCGAATAATATAAGTACAAGTGTGTAGTTTGTCTTCTTAAGGCATGGAACTACTCAGAAGTGACACAAAACGTTATACGAGTATTCAATACATATAATTGCGTGTCTGATAGTCACAGGGATGTGTGTGGATCCAGTGATTCGGGCCCAGTTATATTTGCGGGAGCAGCTTACTAGAGTTGAATTTCTGTTACAGATCGTTAAGCAGGTAAAGCTAGTGGCTATCCTTTCGGGCAGTGTATGGGCATTGTCCCTGGGTGTGCCACCACGACGCAGAAAACATCTCACGTGATTGATAGCTTGCACTAAGTCGTAAATTATTTGGTGAAATACAGTCCAATTTTTATAGGAAGCTAAAAAGGTTATTAAATCTACTTTCACGTATTTTTAGGTCAAGTTAAATTATCTGTAGCTGTCACTTTGATACGAATCATAGGCCCTTTTAAAATAACAATAATAATTTAATAAATATTATGAATGTTAATCGTCAGAAGGCATGTTTGTATTTTTTTAAATAATCTTCTTACGAAAATTGGATTATAATTTGTCAGCTGTGTAGGGGGGAAGGAGACTCATTTGAATCTAAATTATAAATTGATCAGTTTCATACACAGTAGTAAATTGTTCTGACATCTTATATCAGTATAAATACTGAAATAAGAGACTTGGGTTCGAGCCCCAGCATGGTTGAAAAATTTGTCATTGATGATACTGGGGATTACCCTTTAACAGTGATTAATTGACGTCCCAGGAATAGATTTTTCTTTTTATTCAATAATTAAAATAGATTGTAAGTTGTTTGGTGATATAATTTTAGTAGTTAAATTTATCTAGTTTAATATAATGCCATCATATTCCCCAAAGATTAAATATTCAAATAATTATTTTACTATAAAGGGTTTTCTTAATTTTCCAATATTATATTTGCCTATATATTATGTAAACGTAAAGTACAGTAATTAACTTACAACTTAAAAGAGCTAAATCACCACCCAACTCTTAAAATAGCTTTCTTAGGAGTTTATGCTATTTCTACGCCAAGACTACGTAATTTGTGTAATTTCCTCTTCAATCTTCTTTGTCCTTTATTTTCTCCTGAGTGCCACGTGGGTGTCTGTTTGAACGGCAGCTATGACCTTTTACTATGTATCTTTGATTTAAGTACCTCTATTGATTATAAAGTGTGAATCACCCTGGAGAGAACGGCAGTAACTACAGTAGCCTCATGGCTACTTTGGTGCTGACTGACAGTTCACAGCTGACTTCTGACAGTCAACATTTAGGTATATACCTAAATTTTGACTGTCAGAAGTGACAGCTGCTAAACACATGTTTTTGCATATCATATGGTTTGGCGTAGGGATACATAATTTGGTCTGGTAAATTATCAAAGCCGTAATCTGTCCGCTGCGAGCTGTCACTCATCACCAAAGAAGCCATGGGACTACTGTAGTAAGGTAACTATTAAGAAGTGTGATATGATACTAACCATATCAAAATAGTTCTCAAAACCTTTCTTGAGCATTCTAAAGTCATTTTTCCTAGAATAACCATGCATGTGTTTTTTATTTAAAATGAACGTGCGTATATCAGGACCATATTGTGTAAAAGTAGGCCAATGGCTATCAATGAACGAATATAGGGAAAAAATGGATATTACGGTGCACTGCACAAATTTCTCTATCATTTATCTTAAAATATATACATTTACTAAAAACTTTTAAGGTTTGTGAAACGAGATATTATACTAGATTGTTGAAGAAACACTCCACCAAAAAGCATATATGAAATAGTATAAACTCTTACAGAAACAATGAGAATAGGGGAAGATCTCTGTCTATTAAAAGCATAAAAATCCGTTTATATTTTCAAGATGCTCCATGAAAAATACATACTTGTTTATAACTAAAAATTACAAGGTTTGTAAAAAAATATTTCAAATAAAGTCCTTTTATTTTTAATAGTACTACAACTTTACAATAAGATATTTAGTATCTCAAATAGTTGCGAGATATTATAAAATTATAAAATTCTGCTTATTTAAGGTGCCCTTAAAGTAATTTTAAGGAAAAAACGAGAATCACAATTTTTTTTAGCACCGCGTCTTACTACCCGTTCGGGTTATACGCACGTATGCTAATGTTTAATGATAGGGTGATGGTGAGATGAAATGGAGGACTTACAGCTTAACGCGGGATCCGATACCACGGTGGAGGCCTGGCATTCCACACATTCACAAGTTGTGATTAATACACGCCTTGTCAGAGGTGAAGGAAGGGTTTGGCCATCAAATAAATCTGTGCCAGGACCAAGGATTGAAACCCGGACCCTAGCACATAAGTCTGACACCTTACCCTTAGACCGCCATTTCACCCAATAAATAGTAAAAGAGCAAAGGTTTAGCAAGTACTATATACATTTAAATAAATCTAATGTATCCTCTTAGGCTAGCTAATATAAAATCATCTAAATACAATTTGTGTTATTTTTTCAAACCACTTCAACTCTCCAAGAACTTCTATTTTCTATGCAATAGGTATAATTAAATTTATTGTTTTATATTTTAGTCGTATTAATGAATACCAATCGTACCAGCTACGCGAGGGATATTCATCTCAATAGTGGCATTCTTAGAATCCTCTTTTACTTTGGAGTCACATGTTTTAAAAACATGAGCAAGATAGAAATGTGGTCAAGTGACGATCTCTAAGCCAATCAGAAGATTTCAGCTCAATCCTCTTGGCGTGAGCTTTAATAGTTCTAGCTTTATCGGCTCTGACCCGCTAATATTAACACGCTAGACTGCCGAGGACGGGGAGATCGAGGTTCGAATCTCGCTCGGGTGAACTGGGGGAGGTTTCTACTAAATGGTTTTCTACTCTTCATCCACGGGTTCACTTCCTCTATATTCACCCTTTCAAATTCCTAACCCCTTAACGTAATTAATACTTAAGTGTATAACCCGAACGGGTAGTAAGACGCGGTGCTCTGCCTCGCAACAATATGTTTGTGAGATCCAATGACCTTTCGCAGCCAACCGAGCATTCAGTGCGCATGCGCAGTGTAACTAGAAACAGGTCAACCAGTGTGTCGAATGCGTTGAAGCGATTTGAAACAACACAAAAAATGAAATGTGCTTGGGTTAGTTTGTATTAATTTGTTTGGCGGTAGCAAAATGCCCATACCAATATTAATCAAAAATATTTGTTTGCCGATCAAAAATAAAACATTTTGATAATCAGTGGTTTTTAGTTTGAATTGCACTTGCGTAGCTGGTACGATTGGTATTAAATGATACTACTAAAATGTAACAACCCAAAAGTATATCTCAAGATCAGACTCAAATTTCGCCAACGGCACACTGGAAAACTAACACAAACAAGAAAAGTGTGTCTCTGAGAACACGAGCTACATAGAACCTTGATAATCCCAACAATGCATATATATTTAAAAACTAACAATCATAACTATATATCTGTTTTAAAATAACAAAACAGTATAGGTACAAATAAGAATACAATTTTATAGAAAAATATTATTCAAATAATATAGAGAAACATCAAACAAGGAGTATAATATCGCACAAAATCATGCCTCACAAAGCAAAAGATAGGTTACGTTTGCATCGATAAGATTGTTGTCATACAAAAATCATACCTTAAAAATCAAGGGTTAGGTTAAGTGGGTCAGCGAGGTATTGTTAACAATGGTGTTCGCTTATTTCAGACCACCTCATCTACCTCAACTGGACTTGGCGCAATTTGAACCCATACTGACGGTCAAATTTCTGGTTCAATTAGGGTTCAGCCGTCAGATCACAAACCATCTCAATTAATAAGATAAAAAGCCAAGACACTTAACATCCCTAGATCACTTGTAAACTAGAAATGGGGAGATTCTCTTATGTTGGTCGTTAGTGTGTGGATTCATCATTCATTCTGACTCGAGAGGAAAATATTATCCAAAGGTAAGATTCGTGCATCACAGACAAGTGAAGCAAGGCCTTTTACGGTGAAAATAAAATTAAAAAACATATTTGCAAATAAATCATCATTGTGCCAACATGTCTTACCTATATGAAATTAGCTTAAGGTGCGGCAGAAGGGAGCGCTAGTGTTTTTACAGTTTTTATAGAATTGAATTTTTTTTAGCCAAAATAAATCAAATCTTTCTCCAGTAGCAACATAGAATTTAGTTTTCTGCACATGCTAATATCAACAGATCTTGAATATATGTCAAGGGTGTCCTGGAATTTTGTCAAAACCTTTTCTATTTATTTAAAATGTTTTGACAACATTCCAGGACACCCTTGACAGATATTCAAGATATGTTGATATTAGCATGTGCAGAAATCTAAACTCTAAGTTGCTACTGGAGAAAGATTTGATTTATTTTGGCCAAAAAAATCTAATGCTATAAACACTGTAAAATTACTCGCGCTCTCTTCTGCCACACCTTAACTATTCCTCTTTCAAAGACCGCCTTTGTGATATAGTGGTCAGAAGTCCTGGCTACAGATCCAGAAGTCCTAAGTTCGATCCCCGGCGCTTCCAAAATATAGATGTGAAACAGTGGGTCTGGAATGGAGTCACACTCAACTTCGTGAGGATAAATGAAGAGCTACTTGAATAAATAAGTAGCCATTCCAATTTAGAAAACTGAGACTAACAGCTGGAATAGAGATGTAGTATCGAAAGAAAATTATCGATACTCTACTAATTTAAAGTATTGGAAGAAAAATATCGATACCGTGATAGTATTGAAAGAAGAGTATCAATAACAGTAAGTATCGGTATCGAAATTTTAATCTGGAAAAATAAATGTTTTAATCAAATAATAATTTCAACATTTGCATGGTAATAATAATAATAATAATAATAATAATAATAATTGTATTTTTATAATTATTTAAACACTGAAAATTATAATGACTTAACCATATTATAGTATATTTAAGTCGTCTATAGCGTCTATGTTATGTGTTGGAACTTGGAAGGTATGATAGATAGGATTGTATAAAGAATATTATAAAAGGTTTTACAGCTTTCAAAATGTCCATGAAAATTAAACTGATGGAAAGTTATGTAATAGCTAAATAGGATTAGTAATATATTTTGTGTTCTTTAACCATAGTAAACATTTAATCCAAGCAAGAGTGAAGATAATAAAAAAGTAGTTTCTTCCGATATCGGAGTGTAAGTACTAATATCAGTAAAAGTATTGGAAAAGAAGTCTCGGGTTGAAAAAAAGTATCGAAAGGGAAATATCGATATTGGTAAAGTATCAATACTTTTTTCACGTCCCTAGGCTGGAGGAGTCCTTGATGCTAACCGCATGACGCCCTCTCCTCAACGTTTGACACTATCATCCCTAAACTGGAGGACTCCTTGATGCTAACCGCATGACGCCCTATCCTCAACGTTTGACACTATTATCCCTAAGCTGGAGGACTCCTTGATGCTAACCGCATGACACCCTCTCAAAGTTTGACACTATCATCGTTAGCTGCGACCTGTTCCCACCCAACTTCTCTTTTGGAGTCACTTGGAGGGTGTTTTGTACAATACACGACACTGAACGATATAAAGACACGCATTTCCAAAGAAATTAAAAATATACTGGAGGATATGCTATAACGGGGGGTGATGAGCTTCAATAATCAACCTCAGCAGTGTATGTGATCTAATGGAAACCATCTGAAGGACATGGTTTTTAAGAAGAAGTCAAGAAAAGAGAAAAAATCAAATATTCCTTATTTGTAATGTTATATATAATACGCTATCAAAAATTTATAGTATCAATTATTTGTTTTTTGATTAATTTTTAAAACATGTCAGGTATTTCTGCCCAATCTTGTAGGCCTATATATAGGTATTTTAGCACCGCGTCTTACTACCCATTCATGTTAGATCCTTATGTACTAATTACGCTTGAGGTTTTAGGGATGAGGAAGGCTATATTTAGAGAAAGTGTACCCTCATTAACGTGGAGGGAGAGTGGAAAACCATTTTGTAAATTCACCAACAGTACACTCAATCGAGATTTAAACCTCTATCTTCCGGTCATCGGCAGTCTAGGCTATTGCGAGAGTAGCGTCTTAGACCATACGGCCACCGGAGCGTGTTTATATAGTTACCTTTGATAGATATTTACTAGGTATATCAATATTTCCTTTGTTGACAATTATATTTAAAGTAAGAATCTAAATCACGATTTGCCCTGAAGGTATGACCAAATTACGTATAATTATTAATTTTGAATAAAACCCACTAAACAATCTCTGCAGTAGCCCCGAGGGATGGGGACAGATATAATTGTAAGAGACACCGTTTAGAGTTCTTGGGCACATAGAACGTCAATATTCATCATGATCTAGAGGTAAAAAATAATTCCTCGTTTGCATTGCTTTATCTGTATGATAAATAACAATATCAGTAGTTTTCATTTCGCTAATGGTTCAATAATTGTTATTAAAGTATCTTTTTTTTATCTAACCCAGTACATAAGTTGTTCGCTCAGCATCAATTTGGTCTAGAGTCTATCGGTTTGGGAGGTTGAGTAAAGATGAGGCAGACACTTGTTTGATGGGTTCATCTACAAATCGAGCTATTACGATTTCTGACTCAAGGTGTGGGTGTGTACTAAATGTCTAAGTAGGTTTTTAATTATAAATTATGTTCTGAAATATGGTGAATGTTAACACTATTATTATTATTATTATTATTACAAAATTCGAAACCTAATAGGACTCCAAACTCTCTTCTCACGTAGACTTTATTGTGATGCCCTTTTTGTTTTTAATATTTTAATAATAACATTTCTTGTAAATTTTCCCTTAATCGTGCAGGTATACATGTCTCTTCTCGGGTCTAAAATAATTTTCTTTTAACAACTCTGACAAGGCCTTTAGGCCGTTGTAATCACAGCGCTAATTTCAGATTTGTTGAATTCGTCATCTAACATTAAAGAAAAGCCAAACTAAGAAAGCTATTTAAGGAAATCCTTTATCATTAATCTACTCTGTAGATAATCAAATAGCCAAAGCTATTATCTAAGCATTTTAGTGAGGATTACGCCATCTAGATATCATATTCTGAAAATCGAAAAATTACACCTGGACACGGGAATCGAACCGTGCCCATGGTCATAAGCCAATTACAGAGTCGAAGTTGGCTTCGTTATCTGATAGCTCGTGATCTTATTTAATCACACATTTGTAGCCGACGATTTCCACACGTCCATCATAGAATCTGCCTTAAAATATAAGTGAAGAGTGAAGAATGACCGTGGGCCCGGGATGAATCCTGGATAGCTCAGTGGTGAGAGCATTGGCATACTAATTCAAAGGTCCCGGGTTCGATTCCCGTATCCAGGTGTCTATTTTCAGAATATGCTACTCTGTAGAGGTTCTGCCTTATATATTTAAATTTAAATTATTCTGCTTTATTTGTTTACTTATTGTTACTGCTTTTTAAATACTTGAGCGTTTGCTACTCTCACGTTAATTCTATTTATTATTTTATTATTATCATTATTATTTCCTTTTTTTTTGTAACATTATTAATCAGTATGTATCATAATTTAGCTATGATTGTTTACCTTATTTCCTCATGTAATTATTATTATTATGTACTTGCAAGGTACTTGTGTTACTTTTCAGTTATAGGCCTCATGACTGTTGGGTTCAGGACTATAATAAAGGAAATAAATTATTATTATTATTATTACTGTAGAGCGGTATCTCTTGCAGAGTGCCTGTGTTAATGTTTCTCTCCCTTATATTTGTTGAAACAGAGCGTGTAGCCTATATTTTGTCTAATTAACTCATGACAAGGCGATGTCCCTAATGGCGGCTATGTTGACCCCGCAGAGCCCTCCTTGCTATCACAATCAATCAACATCAGTCCTCTCAAAGTCACTTGGGCCGCTGTTCCTCTTTCGTGGTTTAGCTTTATTAGGCGTAGGTAGCAGTAGGCTTTCAATGGATTCACTTTGTTGATTAAGTTGCTTATGCATATATCCATAACAAGTGCAAGAAGATCTAGTTCAATGTAGCCTGTATCAGTGAGCACGTGGAGAAAGGTGTTTTTATCATATTGTTTAGTTTGCAGATGGGGGGATTACGGGGTTCGAATACAGTCTGAAGTACTGAGATATTTCTCCCCTAAATATATCCCCGTTCTTTCCCCATAAATGTGGATGCACTTTCACTAAATGATACCTTACCTACCTCTAAATGATACCTTACTTACCTCTAGCTTTAGTGTGAATATGCTGATACTTTGGACGGGTAGTAAAATAAGGAGCACAAAAAGAGAAAAAGAAAGGTTCATTGCAAGAGTGTTTGACTGGCATACCTAGCCCTGACCCGTGAGGTTAATTAGTACTCGAGTTTCAACTACAGGAGTTTAAATTGTTTATTGTGATATTTTCACGTTAGAGGTTTTTATATCTACCTCCAATTGAGTGCTAGACCATTTCCTTTTCATTACTACCCTGCTAGCTTTTGTCGTTAGTAACTCTTGTGTTTTAAACGTATGGACCTACCCCAATTTTCTTAAGAATTGTCATATCTGGCAGCCAAAAAGTTACTAGATCTACGTTTCATACTTAAAATAATGTTATCTGCAGTTGTGAAATTTGATATATCTCATCAAGAGGCTATTTATAAAATAACATTAATAACATAGACAAGGGTTATTAATGTTGACCACCAAATGTTTTTATTTTTTTAAAGTGCTTCAAACGTTCAATGGTAAAAAATAATTAAGGTACCGTATTGAAAATATGATTCAAATCCTACATGATCCTATATGTTAGTACAATATAACAGTAGCTATTAAAATAATACGCTATTATCTCTACTCATCAATCATTTTGTTTAAGGCAAAGGAAATTGGTATATTAACTATGTTTATATAACAGTTCACATATTATAAATTTATAAAATAAATAAATACAAATATTCCAAAGACACTTTGCGATTTAATTTTTAATTGTTACTAAAAGTAATAAAATGAAAACATCAATCTAATCTGTTTATACAAACCCCTCAAACTTTTATGAACAAATTATATATGACTTTATTTATGGTTCGAACAATATCAAAATTAAGATACAAATACAAATTAGGGGGCTGTGTTACCATAAAAAAAACACTTCAAAGAGCTTCTAGAGGTGTTTAATATTTATAATTTTTCATAGACTCCAGCCGTTAGGAGGCTATGTTGCCATAAAAATCAATTCAGATAGCTTCTCGAGGCGTTTAATATTTATAAATCTTCTTAGCCTTCGGCAGTTAGGGGGTCATGTCGCCCTAAATATTACTTCAGATAGCTTCTAGAACTGTTTATAATTTATAATGTTTTCAAGCTTTTGGCAATTGGAGGATGTGCCCAACAAGGACCCCCCCTCCCCCCTCTACCCCCCTCAACCTGAAATTATTGGCTGGCTACGGCCTTGTTCTCAATGGCAATATTCCGTGAATGAAACGTTATGGGCGGTGGCTGCTGCTGATGTTATGGATAACGGTAATTTTCACTCATTACTCTTAGTGGAGAGTTCCAATTACAATGTGATTAATGTTTGGTTTCTAGACACGGTGCTTATTGAAAGTGTCGATTACTAGTTAACGCAAACTAAATAACTAGGCTAGATTTATTGTTTACTGACATCTTAAATTACTATATCGATTAAATAAAGCTTTCAAATTTGAAGCTCGCATGAACCTTACATTAGTCAGCTAATTATAAACACTTTTAATTAGTCACAAGTAATATAGGAAGGTTATTTTGAGATAAGCTTCTATTTTTTCATAAATATGGTATAAGCTTTGCACATTAATAAAGGATCTTCTTTTGCAATAAAAAAAACTCACAGTGGGAGCCCGCAAGCAAGCAAACTATACTGACCGAGGATGGCCAGTTTACATCTCCGAATCTAAAAGTCACATGGCCTTGGAAGTTGGAACACATTGCTGAAAGCAGACATTCTGACGCGAGCCGTGTGGGCTGTGGCGCCATCTTGTTGGAACCAAAGATACTCCCGTTGAGGGAGAGCTGTTGATTCTTGAAGCCAAGAAATTTTCAATCATGATTGTGTATCGATCAACATTGACTTATACTGTTTGACCATTATTCCCTTCAAACAAATAAGGTCCAATTATACAGAGAGGTAACACAGGATATCAAACGGTAACGTTATAACTATGCAAAGAACGCTGATGAATCTCTTGGGTTTTTCTGCGACTATGTTGCAGCTGTTCTGTTTATTGACTGCTCTATCAAGGTGAGGATGAGCTTCAACCGAAGAAAAGTATTCAGCATTTCAGGGTTTTCATTCAGCAAATTTTTCAGAGCTCTACAACTGTAATTTCTTTTTTCTTTATGTTGATTTGTGAGTAGGTAAATGAATCACTTGAATATTTTAGGACTGGAATATTAAATCCTTAATTACCGTCCAAAAGATCGACTTGATAGTTTTATATTAGTAGCATGCTTGACTATAAATTTTCTTGGACTACAAGTGATTGAATCTAACACTCGAGTAGTATTTATTTCTGTTCGAACAGATCTAGGTTTACCTGATAATCCTCAACAGATCCTTATTCTCGTCATTTTGAAACACACACAAGGATCGAGTTGCATGATGGTGTATTCCTTCGGTTAAACTGTCGTTGAAAGTTTCGTTGAGTAGCAATGATGGAGCTGGTTTTAACAAATAACTCTACCGCAGCGGTACGATCTCGCACACACCAACGCACCATGGCAAACTATACCTCAATATCTGTCTTAATATCTTCCACAGGCGTGGTATCGCTGCCTACAGGAAGAGCGTGTCGTTTTAAAACCATCAGCTATTTCTGTACAACCTTGTATTTGTGTTGGACGCGAGGCCCGAAAACGGCCGATGGACAGATTTTTTGCCCAATCCTAGGATTGGAAGTTTTAAAATGACCTAAGCCCGAATTTCTATCCAATTTTGGGCTTTAGACGTATCCAAACAGCCAAATCTAGGATTTTGCAATTACTTAACGACCAAAGTTGGAAATACAGTCGTCAGGTTAGGTTAGGTTAGGTTAGGCCAAAAACAAATTTGGTCAGGTGGTCTTGATATTTTAAAATAAAATTTTAATCTCTGTCCGGTTATGTTTGCATGTCAATGAGATCCACTTGCTCTCTTGAATTCATGTGGTTGCTCAAAATTGGGCGTGAGTCACCTTCTCAGTCTGGTCAAGAAACGAACTAAAATATTATTTTAAAATGTATTTTAAGCTTTGGTCATTTAGTAGACTAACTGCAAAGTCCTAGGTTTGGCTGTTTGGAGACGGCCAAAGCCCGAAATTGAATAGAATTTTAAAACGTCCAATCCTAGGATTGAGTAAAAACTCCATTCATTGCCCATTCTCGGGATTTGCGCCCAACATATACATGTTTATGTGTATAGTATGTTTATTATTTACCTGTAATTGATTTTTGAGGTTTTGGTTTCAA
The DNA here is from genome assembly GCA_902141375.1 of Timema poppense. Classification (NCBI taxonomy): domain Eukaryota; kingdom Metazoa; phylum Arthropoda; class Insecta; order Phasmatodea; family Timematidae; genus Timema; species Timema poppense. Next base: position 120,657 of record CABFOV010000629.1, on the reverse strand, counting down.
ACCCAAAAGGTAATATAATAAATTATGAATGATTGTGAGACACTATTTTTCCTTTTTGCGTGCTAAACGTAATTTTTTATTCTGAACACAATGTCTTAATACCTATTTTAAATATCCCCTACTACAATTACATTAATGAATTAAGAAATAATAAGGTAAAATTTAGATTAAATTTATCCTCATTCACGCGGAGGAAGAGAGTAGGAAACTATTTATAAATACGCACTCTCAAGACACTCAACCTAGTTTAAACACCTGACATTTTCTTCCTTGTCGATACAATATTTTGCGAGAGTAACCTCTTAGATCATGCGACCATACTTACAATCTGTGAACCATTATTTCAAATTGTTCATGTTGTTCTAAACTGTTTCATACCGAATATCGTGCTTAAAATTAATATGTTGAATTTTTTTTAAGTATACTCAAACTTATCAATTCAATCCGTTTTACTCTTTAAAAAGAGTAAACTAAGGTTCGTCACTCTAATTTACTGCAACGAAATGAGATTGAAATTCCAAATAATTATTTAAAGCTTAACTTAATCTATCTCTTACATACATCGAGAACTAAACTACATGGGATGACCGAAGCTGTGACAATAAAATAAACTGTGAATTGAAATGATACTAACTGCTAAGCAAAAATGTACAATAGGTTGCCTAGTAAATTCTCTGCACGGCGTTTTTGGTTCATGAACATTATGAAATCAACTTGCTGAAAAAAATATAGCATTTTTGGTGCAATGGATATTAATGTATTTTTACTTTCTTCCTTGAAAGGGATTATAATCCTGAAAATTTTGCTTAGCATAATAATGTTCCAATGATTCTGTCAGGCTAATCTTTCAGAAACACTGCTCACCAATTCTCTCTAAACCACAAAACTATAGAAGCCTTGCCTATAACTATTGAATTGAAAAAGTGGATTAGGACACATGGATACATTCTATAATACATTCAAAATATTTTAAATTTAAATTCTAAACACTTTAAATATACATTAAAGGAACTAACAAACTTTATACCACACGTACTACCTGATGCTAAACAGTGATGGCTGATAAAGATTTTTTTATTTTAGGTTAAATTTAAATTTAATATAATTATAGTTATATTTTGTGCTACTACTTGTGTATATTATTGAGAAATGATGAAAATGTGTGTTTTGTATATCGAAAAGGTTATTCAGTAAAGCATTGGTGAGCTAAGCTAAGAGTCGTGGGCTTGACTCCGTGTCCAGGCCTTATATTTAAACTATATTTAAAAGGGTATCAACTCGCACTAAACTACTATTTCAGAAAATCTAGTCAGTAGAGTAATGATGCGATAATTAAAAATTAGGTTGTTAAAATAATGTTCAATGAGTATACATAAATAATGTTTTAATAAAATTTAATCTTCTTACACTGGCACAAAGATAAAATTAAACCTAAAATAAGTTGTTACTTTCTATTAGTCTAATGTTTTCCTTAATACTAATTTACTCTTTAACTTTTTTTATTAGCTAATCTATTTATGATAAGATCATTTCATGATTTTTTCCTTTTTTAAATAAAAGTTTATGAGAATGTTGGTTGGTCAAATATTTGGTTAAATATGCCTATTCGGCTCCTTCAGAAAGCGTTAAACAAAATTGGTTTGAATATTCCTGTGATAAACATCAGTGTGTATCGAGTATCGACGCTTGGAATAGATACTATTGAATTCTGAAGGCGGCCCCCTTTGTCAACACAAGAAAGCTAATATTACGGAGGCGCATCGTTCTTTCTGGGAGCTTGGGTGTTTTTTGTATTATTATAAAATTGAAATTCTTTTACAAACCTTCAAGCTATCTTTGAAAGATATCGTAGAAGGAACGTTCAGAAAGTAACTTGCAACAAAACGTTCGGTAAGGAAATATATGTTTTAAGAAACCTCTTTCCTCGTCTGGTTGCAACCCCCATTTCCTTCCTTTGTATGTGGAACTGGTTGGGGACAAAGGAGAGGGGGAAGTGGCAGTTTTGTAGATCAGTGTCAAATATAAAATATTAATTTACTAGATAGAACAAAATTAAAATGAAGTTTTGCCAAGACTATAAACGCCTTTCCTTAATATTTAATTTACTTATAAGTAAACCGTACCATAGGCTGAAAGCTCTAAGATGCTAGATTTCCATTTCCCTTGGGAGGGATGTCAAGGTTTTAAATTCCCAGCCATGCACACTTGAGGGTGGGTTTCCAAATAAGATTTTAACATCCCCCACGCTAACTAGGATATATTTATTTTAAACTGTCATTTTTATCCCTATCTTTTATATAAAGTAAATACTTGGAGTTAAAAATACTAGTCAAATGATGAAGATGATAATAAAGTCATGTTTATAAATAAATTGATGGTAATTTTGAATGCACACACAAAACAAAATTATAATTGTTTTGGGGGAAGGATTGTTGGATTTACGATACAACTTATTTACTATTATATTAAGAATTAATTAGCTGATCATCACGATCCATGCCCCTCTTTGGTGTCCGCATGGTCTAGGGTGTCCCTCTCCCAATACATTAGACTGCCGATGACGGGGAGATTGTGGTTTGAATCTCAGTCGGGTGTACTAAGATTGTATTTTTACTAAATGGTTTTCTATTCACCCTACAAGCAAATGAGAGTTAAGTTCCTCTAAATATATCTTTACTCATCCTCAACACTCTAGCGTGACTAGTAGGCCTACATATGCGTGCAACCCTAACTCGTAGTAAGACGCGGCGAAAGTGAAAACTCTTCATCTTGTGTATACAAATGAAGAGATGCAAGTTTTGTCAATAACTCCACACACCTTCTTAATTTTAAGTAAGTCGATGTGTCAGGTTTGATTACGTTGAGTTCACCCCGTTTGCGTCATAAACAAATCAGTCTGTATTGTTGTCGCCTCATCCCTTGTAGGTAAGATGAATGTTTTAGCAGCATCCCCTCACATCCCCCACCCCCACCCTGAACATTCGGTTTGTAATGATAGCCAAGATGCTTTTGTAAATTGTAAAGAAGTATGAATTGCATTAAAAAGAGGGTTTATATGGAAGTGGAACAGATTGAAATCGGGAAGAAAGAACGGGAAGGCAAACCAAAGTAAAATGCGACGTACGTAGGCTATAAATCCGCCATTGATAGCTGGATTTAAAGGATTCTGGGAAGTTGTGGTTTGGAATTGCAACGTAGAGCCAGCAAAATATTCAAACACTACACAAATCCCCGTTCTTATTATTTTTCATATTTATTGTTTATTTAACTGTGTCGTCGAGAAATATATTGGTTGGATGATATTTCTATATATAAAAGCTAATAAAAATAATTAAATTTAAAATTCTAGACTCAAAACGGTTATATGTTGATTAAACGCTATTTAAATTTTGTTTAAAAACATATACTAACTTTTTAAACCTATAATGAACCAAAATATTTAAATTCGTGTATTTTTTGAAAATATTATGTCTAGAACTGTGTTCATTAAATTCTTAAGCCAAGGGATAGGAGTGAGAAAAGTAGTTTTAGTGAAACTTCACCTGCTTTAGAGTAACTCTGCCTGATAAATCACATGACATCACATGTGAAAAACCACTCAGAGTAAACCCAAACTAAATTCAAACATCGACCTTCCCGTCATAAGCAATTTAATATATTGTAAGCCTGAAGCCATAGACTGCGGGACTATTGTTAAAGAGTATTTCTAGAGTGTAAAAATACATTTTAGTTTAAAAACAAATAATCGAAAGTATGGAGTATTCTTAAATTAATTTCGATACCATGTCTTACATAACTTCAAATTAATTCCGCATAGTAATAAGCTATAGTGTGTTTGCATATTTTTTAAGGCTGCACTATCGATGATGAATTATATTTTATCTTTATACTCGCCTCCCTAAATAAAGCATCTTCCTATTGATATAATTATTCCTATTTTTTATTACCAGAAGAGAAGGAAATATATACGTTTATACATTATTTTTTTTCTATTTAAATTAACTTGATAGTCTGGGATTTGTTTGTTGTGTCTGACAGAGCTAAATTAGTATAATCAATTTATATCAAACATATTGTCACAAAAGCGTTATAAGATAGCTTCATTTTCAGATTTGATACATAATTGGAATTTATAATCTAAAATTCCACATGAATTTTAACTATATTTTTTCGTGTCATCACTCTTTCTAATGGTTTGATACAATCCTCTATTTCTTCCTATCCTGTGCCAATCTAATCATAGCCTTTCACTGTACTCTTTATCAACTAATTAACCAAACATGTGGGCTATGCCTCAAAATGTGCTCTACCATCCTATCTCTACTTTTTAATTATACATATCAAAAGAAAGTATTGTAATCATGAATATCAATTTCGAGATTATGAGAATCTTTACGTTTTATGTGAACCTGAACCCCAAAAAATAGAATTTAGCAATTCTGTATGTCCCAATTTATATATATATGTATATATATATATATATATGTGTGTGTGTGTGTTTGTCTGCCCATGGCCACGGATCCAAAACGGTTGGATGGATTTTATTCAAATTTGATATTTAAATTTATTAGGGCTGCTTAAAGGAGCCTTTTTATTGTTATGATTTTTAAAAAAATCAAAATTCTTCAAAAATGGATCTAACAATTTTGTTTAAAATGGATACATAGAGAGCTTTTGACCTCCAAATAGCACTGTATACTTGATTGTTGGGTAAAAATTTGCTAAAGGGTAATTTACTGATGAGTCATTTTAAAAGTTTTTGAAAATGTCTCTAACGATCTCGTTTAAAATTTATATTTGAGGATTTGTTGGCATAACAAATAAAGCTATATGGTCTACTTGTTTTGGGGGGGAAATTCGTTAAAGGGAAGGTTACTGAAGGATTTGTTTTTAAATTGAATAGTTTAAAAAGTTGTTTTCGTGATTTAGTTCAAAATGATTATCTGTTAAGTTTTCACATTATAAATAGTTACATATGTATCTTTTTTTAAAAAATTAATTTGATTGTAGTTTACCCATGATTGATTTTTGAAAAAGTAAAATAGCTTTTTTAAATAGATTTACCTCATTTGTTCAAAATTGTTATTTGGAGATCAATTTTACATGATAATAAATAATATTTGTTGGTTTTAATAAAATAAATTAATTGAAGTATGGTTTAATCATGACAAATTTTAGAAATGTTTTAAAATGGACTTTAAGTGAGTTGAAAATGATATTCTGGGAATAGTTTTTTTTTAAGATAAATAAAAATATGTTTTTGTTCTTAAACATTAAAAGAATTTAAGAGTAGCTAAGAAATGATTTATTATTGAAAATTTGAAATTTGTTAAAAATATTTCAATAATTTGGTTTAAAATTTATATGCTAATAGTGTTTATTGTGATTAACAAGATTATGTATTTGTTTATATGATAAAACCTAACTAAGGGAAGTTTACTGAACACCTATATTTTTTATAAATTTATTCAAAGCCTATAATACACAATATAAGAAATGTACGATGACGTCGTACATTTATGTTTAAATGGTTTGTTCATCAATATATAAGAAAAAAGTTTGTGTTGTTTTCAACAGGGACTTACTACTGCAAGGAATGTATTTATGTGAAATTTTCCTTGAATGATTAAGATGATGTAAGTTCCCTTCTCTATCAATGTCGATATAACATTTTGTCTTACTGGATAGTAATATAAAACTGGCTTGATACTGATTGTGCTCAATCAATTAAATATATGTATAGGTTTATCCTCTTTCCAATATACACTGCTATTTATATATCCGTGTAAAATGAGTTGTCTGGCCCTCAGGTGCATAGAATACCAAATTTTAAGTCCATAAGCGACCCAATTGGCGCCGCCTACCCAAATTTCAGTAGATGTAAATACTTAAATTGTTACCCTTACAATATGTGTGATGTTTTACCTCAAAACCTGAATGATACTTTATTACATTTGATGTCTTAGGGTTAATTTAGAATTACTATGAACAATATAGTACCGTATTTAGAAGTTTCTTTATACTATGTGTAAAAGTGACATCATTTAATTTTAGATTAATATATATTACTTGTGTTATTCAATAAATGTTACGTCTGTTCCATTTTATTATCACGTCATTCCTATGCATGTTAAACGTATTTAGGCTAAGGGTGGGTAAAGCCATTTTTTTATGATTCGAAGCTAAGATGAATAGAATTTTATCTAATAATCTCTAGGCCAAATCTTAAGTTTGATTTTCTTTTAGTTATTTTTAATTTAAAAAAGGTTTTATTCTACTTATGTAGTTTGACACACTAAATATAATATAGCTATTTTATCTAAGAATTTTTGTCACCTGAACATTACAGGAAAAAAATTACTAAAATTAAACGTAATTGTGTACATCAGTTTTAACCGTTCTTATTGGTTCACAAGTTGTCGAAGCCAAAATTGGTTTTCGAAGCAAAGTCAAAGTTTTCAAAGCCTTGCACAACCCTAATTTGAATTTAGTTTCATCATATTTTACATTTTTAAATTTTCTGGTACTTTTGTTGATATATCATATGCAAGTAAATATAATAATATTTGACTGAAAATGCCTACATTTTCTTAAAGCAATTTTGAAATGTTTGTATTCCCATGGGCATATTTTTTTTAAACCTTTCATATCCTTGATTAAATTTACTCTCATTTATATTTGAAAGGATTTTCCCACGTATCTAAAATCACTTTATCTTCAAAGCCATCTTTTGAAATGCTAAAAACATGTTATTATGTTACTTTAAAATCAATAGCTATTCAATTCTGACGTGTGTTGTATGTCTTAGAACTGTATTTAAAAACCGTCATCCACATCGGTTGTCGAATGGTCTGACGCGTCACTCTCGTGCTAAACTGAATTAACAGTGACGGGGATATCAGCGTTCTAATACCGGTAGGGCGTACAAAGAGTATTTTTCTTAGACGGCCCCGCTCATTTTTCACTCAAATACGGTTACATTCCCTCTAAAATCTTATCTTACTAATAATCATTGCATTAATGTGGGTATACAACCCAAACGGCTACTAAGACAGGATAAAAAAATAAAATAAACATACTTATAGCCCGTTGTTTTGTTTTTTAGGGTTTTTATTTGATATTTTTAACTATAATTGATTATTTCGATATTGTTCTTTAAATGTATATATAAAAGTTATCTCGATTATATTCAGACATGTATAACTGAGCTAAAATATGTGTTCTTATGTCTAATATTCGCAACAGGAAGGTAGTTTATTTCATCATATATTTCCAGAAAAACCTAGAATAGTTTAATATGTTAGTTATATAATTGAGTTGATTTTGGAACTCAGGAAGAAACTGATAAAATTCTACACCTGGAGCATGACACTGTATGTAGCAGAAACTTAGATTCTTAGGAAGATGGAATAGAAATACTTGGAGAACTTTAAAATGTGAGGCTGGAGAAAACTTGAGAAGATCAGATGGACAGAGAGTGTGACAAATTAAGAAGTCATAAGAAGAGTTGGTGAGAAGAGAACCATTTTGGATGTGATTCTTCATCACAAAGCAAACTGTATCGGACACATCTTTAAGAAGGAACTGTTTTATAAATGACGTCACATAAGGAAAGGTTGAAGGAAAAGGGAGGATTCAAATATTGGATGACTTGAAGGAAATAATAAAATTCTAGGTGCTGACAGAGGAGACAGAGAGGACAGGGTGCATTGGTGGTTTAAGTTCAATGGCCAAAGGAATGGAACTGTCGTAAGACAGAACATATAATATTAATTATTATTAATATTATTGTTGAAACTCGATTGGTGGCCACATTTTCTGGTGCACTACTATCACAATAAACTAGACTACCGATGATGGGGAGATCTGGCCACATTTTCTGGTGCACTACTATCACAATAAACTAGAGTACCGATGATGGGGAGATCGTGGTTCGATAATGGTCGGGTATACGGAGGGTGGTTTTCCCAAATTGGTTTCCCACTTTCTCCACCACGCAAATTCGGGTAGATTTCCTCTAAATTCAACCTTCCTTATCTCTAATCCATTAGCGCAATTATTGCATAAGTTTATAGCCCGATTGGGTAGTAAGACGTTGTGCTAAAAATAAATATATATATAATTGAGTTCTCAAGTATAAATGTATTCCCACACCCATTCTTAAAAATACTAGGTGATTTTGATATATCATTTAGAAAATGGCTTAGTCTAAGAGAGCTAAAACTATTTTTTTTCCCATACAATAACAACGGGTAGTGAGACGCGGTGAAAATAAAAATATTTCATGTTAAAACGGCATGTAATTTCGAAAAAACAAATCACCTTGTACAGGCGGGTAAATATAGAGATAATGTTTTTCATTTTTAGAAATTGTCTCAATATTTTAAGGGGGCTGAGTCTCAGATAGGTCCTCTGTTTGTATTCAGATAAGAAAGGTGGTGTCACGCACTAAATTATTGAGCCCTTTCACTCCAACTAATTTATTCTTGTTTTAAAATTTGACCTTATCTTCTTGCTCGTGCAAAAGAAAAATACTGTACAAGGCAATTTGTGTCTCAAAATAACGATTTTTTTTAAACTAGTAATTTGTATGATAAATAATTCTAAATAAGGGGTAGGGGGATTAATCTTCCCGACTTTAACTGTGTTTACTCTATAAAAAGAACATGAATGAATTCTACATTGCAAAACGTTTAAGATATGTACTATGAAATTTGTAAGCTAAACTTTATTACATGACTATGATTCATATTTAAGTTAAATGCTACATTTTACATTTCCATAATTTGACATTGTTTCGTGAAGTTGTGAACACAAAATTATTCAATGTCACGACATTTAAATGTAGTTATGTTCGAGACAGGTGATAACATCCAACCATCCGGTCACAAACAAAATGTGACTAAAGTTGTATTTAGTTAGTAGGTTATATTTATACAAAAACCCAAAGATATTTTGATACTACAAATAAACAAATTGAATCACTTTCAAAATAAATAGTTTTTTTTTTACTTGTGACATATTTAAACGTGAGAAACGACAGTATCTAGTTCGGTGGTCATGCAGGAAGTTGACTACACGTCATACCCACAATGATTATGAAGGAGGGGAGCAAGTATAGATATTAAACATAATTAACCAGCCCATAGAAACTGTTCCCTTTTCAGGAAAACTACCTATAGCATCGCCGGGAATTGAACCTGGGACACAGACAAGAAAGAAACAGACTCTCAACCTTACAGGGGTTTCACTTCGCTTCTTTTACCAGCTTGAGTCCTTCAACACTGGGCTTCGCTAATGTCAACGCTGGGTGATGATATGACTAACCGCAGCGACCCTAGCGTTGAAAGACTCAAACTTCCAAAAGGACCGCAACAATTTTAGCCTGTGGGTTTGAGTGTCTGGGTATATTATTTGTCTGTGACCTAAGACCACTATATCAGGGGCGTTGACCACTAAACCGATAGCCTGGTTGATCTCGGTTGCCTGTGATCGGTTTACAGAGAGTATACTTGAGATCAATTTAGTAAGTGTTGTTTCACACTTCCAAAGAACTCATTTGATAAATATCCACACTGGTGGGTATGAATAAAAAGGGATCATGTCTCGTCTAATCTGGTTTCCCCAAATCCCAACCAGGGGTTTTTTCTTACATTATTTCCCAATTTCCCTCCAATCAAATTCTGGCACGTTTAGTCTAAACTTGACCATCCTAACCTCTAGGACTTGCCCATATAGGTAGTAAGACGTTGGATACAAGAAAAACTAATTTAAAAAATGAACCTTTGTCATCCAGGCTTACAGACCAAAGTTCTACTCACTGGACACTTACTAGTTCTATTGTTAAAGTTCGTTCAATACCATCGCAAGCACAGTGTTAAATATATGTAAAACGTTCACTTTAGTGGTTTTAATGCCATTATCTATACACTTATCAAATATTTCTGTATACTACTAAACGTAGGTATTTTTATAACAATTAATAACATTATATTTATAATTAACAGTTACCCGGCGTATAAAAAGTGTCATACCATATTCAAATGTAAATTTATGTTTGTATCATTTACTAGAATATTCATCTGGTTTAAAGTTAACTATTAAAAAGTGGTATTTAGTATAGCATCAAAATAGTATATACAAACAATCCTCTTACTAAAATTAGAGTAAACGTTCAAAACACAATTTAATCAGGAATATTGTACTTTAAGTACCAAAGATGATATTATATCATTACAATTTAATGTGTATTATGTTGATTAGCAAGTAAGTTTAAAAAAAAAGTGCTTTAAACTGAAGTTTTAAGGTACACAATTCAAACACTATTAGTGACAATATAATGGAAACTAATATACACTTTATGCAAACCTAGATTATTTAAATAATTTCCTTTTCTTGAGAAGTGTTATTATTAATTGTGAGCAGACTTTTTTACAGCATCAAATTATTATAATTTTTTTAATATATTTTGCATATTTCAAACTTGTTGCTGGTTTCTTCGTATGAACAAAATTGTTAAAACTAAATCACCCAAGTTTCCCCCTCTTCCCCTCAAAAGATTATTTAAATATCTATGACCCACTTCGGTGGCCACATGATCTATTCCGTCACTCTCGTAATAGACTAGACTGTCAATAAAGGGGAGATCGGGGTTATAAACTCGATCGGGTGTATTGAGGATTTTCTTACCTCAAAATTGTTTTCCACCTTCCCCCATGAAAATGAGAGTATACATTCTCTAATTTCAACCTTTCTAATCCCTAAATCACTAGAGTAATTTGTACATATGTGTACAAACCAAATGGATAGTAAGAAGTGGTGATAAATATGTATATATATATATATATATATGTGCCAGTTTATTTATATAGTTGCAACAAGTTGATTACCTGTTATCGTAATCAAAAGGTTAAAGATGACAGTGACATGACTCAAGTTTAATCTCAAATAGAGCTGATAATTTATAATATATGTTTATATTTGTGTTCGTCCTATTCTCTGGATATTAAAATACTGATATTTGTATGGTGTGTATTTAATTATAGGCATGTTAGTAACAATTTTCAGAGAAAAATTATACGCTAAAAATTAATTATATAAATAGGGATAGCAGCCACTCACATTGAATAGTGACAGCAAAAAGATCACACCTAGCAAATCTCGTCTTTTTTTATGAATACTGTTTTTATGTGTATTCGATTTCTTTCAGTCACAGAACAAGATTGTTTCGTTAACAGGAAAGGTTACAGGCGCATAACACAATAGGAATGTTGGAGCTGGAGATGAAAAGGTTCCGTTAAATACCCTGCAGTGGCGGCTTGCGGCCTACTAAGTAGGTGAAGGGGCTGGGTTGGGATGGAACCACCTATAGCCTATTATATAGCACATAAATCCATCAAATAGTATGTTTGGGGGTGAGTGTGTGTGGGAGGAGTGGGGGCAGGGGTCAAAAGTTGTTTGCAATATTTTCAAATCATTGAATCCCAGTGGAAGCGAATGTATTTGTTAAGGCTTTAACTATAATTTTTAAGTAAAATCATATCTGATATACAGCAGATCCAACGTGAAACATTCAGCCACAAAAAAAAAGTATTCGATAAGTGAGAGTAATTAAAAAACTGGAATCGTTGTTATTTCTTGGTTGAAAATAATTTGATAATGTTTCTGGTGTTAACGTCATTAGGGGAAATTAAACATAGTGTAAACTGTTAATATTGGGATATTTCAATTGCATTCGTTCTATTTAAATACAGTATATGTATTTTTTTTAATGGCAAATCTTTTAAAACGTAAAATTCTCCCTTTAATATCTATTTTTTCATTTGATTTATTTGAGGTATTAAACACGCACTTTCTGAACAGATTAATTATATCAGAACATGACTAAAAAATATAACTTAAATCTATAATAAACACAGAATCCAGAGCCCGGTCATTAATTCATTATTGTGAAGATAAAACACATATTTAACCAATAATGATTTTTACCGCCAAGCTAAGAATCATACCAGGGACCTTTAACTCATAATACAAACACGGTACCGACTGAGCTAAGGTGTCAGCACACATCTCATATTGGTGTTAGAGACTCAATATATAATTAACTCCTGGTTACGCTGATATCGCCTTTAAATCACTATGGAATTCGAACCGTAGTCTGTCAAAGTTAGTTAGTCAACATTTGAATATCCTCAACTTAACTCTCTTAATAACAACCAAGCTAGTGTATTAGGTAAAGATAAACAGTACAGACAAGTTAAGAATCCTTCAAGTTGGAATTTTCAGCGCTGGGAGCATTGTGTGAAAAATGAAGGGTTCACTCTAGAAACAAGAGAAAATTATTTTTTAAATTTATGAGATTTAAAGTTGTATGATGTAAACAATTTTTTTTTTTAGAAAGGAGTTACTAGTTTTTTATGAGAAATTTCTCAACGATCTAAATTAAATGAATGCAAACGAAATTTCCCAAGTTTTTAAGTTTATACTTAAATTTAATTTAGCACAATATAAAAATTATCAAATGAGTTACTGTAAAAAATATAGCTATTTGAGTTATCTTTTCAAAGAGAAATATCGGCTACAGTTCTTGGTGGTTGAAAGCAAAAGTTTCTAAGTTCCCCTGTATTCTGTACAGCCGATATGTTAATACGTTGATATTGTAATGAAAGCTTTTGCCAAAACATTCCCTTCGGCCCTTTCCCTGCGATTCAATTACATGAAATGTTTGGTGGAAAATGTTCATCTCTATTGAGTTGATAGAGAAACATCAACATAGTAACCAGAGATGTTCCCACGAGAGTATGTGTGTGTACCAAGTTGAATCGAACCACACTAAATTAAAAGCCAGAATGAAAACACACACCACACTTCCATAATATTTGTTTAATGTATATAAATTAGGAGGAAATGTAAGCATTTTATAAAAACAATTCTAAAAGCTTATCGAGTGTAGTCCCCACTTAAGGCTATTTAATACCGTGATGCTGGCAGGTGTTTGTTTACCCAACAATATTTTAAACTTAAGGAACTATAAAATGAATTTGTGAACAGAAGTATTATCTTGTTACCCTTAAAGAAGCATTATTTCTCGAGGCTATAATTTCCTACCAATCTTCAAATGGTTTAAAGTTTTAATTGAAATAAATATGAGATTATTAAAATAATATGTGTAAGAGGATAAACACATAATTATGATAGTTTAATTTTAATAGACCAAAATAGCAGAGTGAGAAAAATACTTGTTTGAGCTCAGTTTTGTCCTGTTACTATAAAAAAATGTGTTCAGCCTCATTTCTTAAAACGTTTTTAAAGTACTCACACGCAATATGAGATTTTGAAATTTATCAAAGATTGGTTGTATAGACTTGAAGCTCAACACCTTTCTACAAAACTAAAGTACTTGGTACGATTCCAGGTGCAGCTGAAAATAAATATGAATGGGGAAATAATTGTAGTTATCCTTTTCACAGTGGTAAATTGATAGTATTTTGAATGGTGTTTTTAGTTGTTTGTTTGCAGTCAATATTCTTATATATATTTATATTTATTCTTATATAAATAAGATATCTCATATATACTTAAATATAGTATGCACTGCCTCTCTCATGGTCAAACATGCCATACGCTTAAAAATGTTTATAAAGTTATAAAATATAATAGTTTCCCAAAACTGACTTTAAGATTTTTAGTATATTAGTACATTAATGGAGAAGAATGACCCAAATATTAAATTTAGATTTGTTTTATAATGTTTTGTTCTATTCATATTTTTATAACGAGTTTTTTATTGTAACATTTTTATAGCTTAAATATGTAAAAATGATTTTTTTTAACAAAGGATACTTTAAAAAGTTTATAAACATGAGCTCGACAAATGAAAGATTCACACACAAGTATATTCAATAACACTGTCCACAAATTGATTGCGTTTATTTCATAACACTTTTCATTTGAAAAGATAAGCTATAGTANCTTTAAAAAGTTTATAAACATGAGCTCGACAAATGAAAGATTCACACACAAGTATATTCAATAACACTGTCCACAAATTGATTGCGTTTATTTCATAACACTTTTCATTTGAAAAGATAAGCAATAGTAATAAAATTACAGTCAAATTCAAAGGGTTTCATTTTGTGAATATTGGCGAAGCAGATAAATATGAGCCTTCATAGGACTGTGGTAGTGTAAATGACACTAGCCGGAAGAAATTATTTTTTGAATGGATGAAAGATGAGTCAAGAACATTGCCCTAAGCTAGGAATGTACAGTACATATATATGTGTTTGTAAAGTATTTTAATCCATTTATTTTGGAACAATATTAATTTTGACATAAACGCTGAATATTACCCGTTCTCATGACTAAGTGGTTAGAGGGGACACTGGTTAGAGTCCAGGTGATAGTTACAAATACATAGACAGGTTTGTTCTGCTATCCAGTTAGTAAATATGTATTCAATAGAACTGAGTGTATAGTGTTATAATTTCTAATTTAGGCTAACCTAGGTGGTAAATAGTTGCCATAATATGTGCTTAAAAATTTTAATTCAAACACCTCATTATAGTAAAAATAATCCTCAACATTTACAAGGCTAAATTCAATTTAGACTAATTTAGACTTTATTTATAAATGTAAACCCTATTTACATAATAAAATAAAATCCATGCGAGGTCTGTATGACCTTTCAAGGCTCTTTCTTCCACTTTCAGATAGTCTTGAGAACAACTGGAATTTGGTTTGGATGTTATGGAACATACAATCTTTATGAAAAATATCATGAACTTTAAAAATCCAAAATGACGCATCCAAAATGGTGGACGATATGTACAAATTGAGTCACGAAGAGATTAAATTTAGTATACATGCTATAAAGTATTCCATATTTATGAGAATAATCCTAAATTTAAAAAAGTCAAAGATGGAGGATGAAACGTTTGAATTTAATTTTGGAATTCTGAAATTCGTTATGGACGTTTGGATTCGTTTTCATTCATTGGAGTCCATCTTTATGAAAAATTCTTTACTATAAAAAATTCAAGATGATGAATCCAATATGACAGATGAAACGTACAAATTGACTAATTGATAGTTGCAATTTATTAAGGGCACTCTGGAGTTTGGTGACCTGGTGGTCTATAGGTAATGTATCAGACTTCTGTGCTGGGGTCCGGGGTTCAATCCTCAATCTCAGCACAGATTTATCTGATTGCCAAACCCTTCCTTCACCTCTGACAAGACGTGTATTAATCACAACTTGTGACCCGCCTCGGTGGCGTAGTTGGCTAACGCGCTTGTCGTGTTGAGCCCGACTGCTGAGGACGGGGAGATCGAGGTTCGAATCTCGGTCGGGTGAACTGGGGGGGGG